>PVLC010009506.1:0-53791 GCA_004027655.1 Graphiurus murinus
CCTTTTTTTTTTTTTTTTTTTTTTTTTTTTTTTTTTTGCGGTACTGAGGATTGAACTCAGGGGCATTCTACTTCCGAGCTACACCTCCAGCCCTATTTTTTATTCTTTATTTTGAAACAGGGTCTCACTAAGTTGCAGAGTGTCTCACTAGGTAGCTGAGGCTGGCCGCGAACCCGGATCCTCCTGTCTCAGCCTCCCGAATGCTGGGATTACAAGCGTGCGCCACCACGCCCGGCTCGAGACAGGTTTTCTTAGCAGTGGAGTTTTACACCTAGGACACTGAAGAGCTATCACTAACACTGTCCTAAAACTGCCCCTCCAGAAATGCAGACATGGCACAGCACATGCATCTCCTAAATATATGTCAAATAAATGGACAAGGGATCCTACACCAAAGCTGTCCTTGAGCGGTGTCTCTCCACGAGGAGACAATCCTGCCCCCCGGGTGACACCTAGAAACATCTGGAGACCTTATTGTCATGACCAGGGGCGCTACTGGCATCCAGCGGGGAGACCTAGGATGCTGCTAACTACAGACAGAGACGGGGGTGCTGCTAAACAGCTTACAGGCCAGGCGTGGTGGCACACGCTTGTAATCCCAGCATTCGGGAGGCTGAGACCGGAGGATCCGGGTTCGCGGCCAGCCTCAGCTACCGCGGAGTGAGGCACTCCGCAACTTAGTGAGACTTGGTTTCAAAATAAAGAATAAAAAATAGGGCTGGGGGTATAGCTCAAAGGTAGAATGCCCCTGAGTTCAATCCCCAGTTCCAAAAAAAAAAACCAAAAAACAGCTTACAGTGCACAGAGCAGCCCCCACAACAAATATTACCTGGCCCCATGTTAATAGTGCCAAGGTTGAGAAACTCTGTCTAGGCATCTGGTCAGGCCAGCTGCTCATCAGAAGGGGTAACCGGAGTCTGGGGAACTGGTTGCAAAATACTGTCTCTCCCCTCTCAACTCAGGAGGCCTCCTAATTAAGGGTATGAATCTGGAGTTAGACCAACTGTAATTTTCGTCCTCCATCTACCTTCACTGGCAGAGGGTTCCCCATCTGTACAATGGGGGTAGACAGTGCTTACCAGCACAGCGTATGGCTTGAAAAACATGATTGTGCCGGGCGTGGTGGCGCACGCTTGTAATCCCAGCATTTGGGAGGCTGAGACAGGAGGATCCGGGTAGCCAGCCTCAGCTACCTAGTGAGGCACTCTGCAACTTAGTGAGACCCTGTTTCAAAATAAGGAATAAAAAATGAGCTGGGGGTATAGCTCGGAGGTAGAATGCCCCTGAATTCAATCCTCAGTACTACAAAAAAAAAAAAAAAAAAAAAGAAAGAAAGAAAGAAAGAAAGAAAAACATGATTGTTATTATAGGTTCTTCTTTCAGAACTAGTTTCTTCTAGTATTCGAGGGTTTCTATGTCTATGCCTTTTTCCCCATTGGGCTGGAAACTGACTAATCCACTATAAATCCCTTCTTGCCTCTGGTGTGATTGGCAGAGTACCCACACAGCTGGGTACTCAGTAAACAGGTAAATCTATGAGATGGCCCCACCTAGTGGGGACTTCCATTTAGAGTCTGAGCAGGGGTGGTCTTAGAGTGCCAAGGGGCCACACAGAAGGTCTAGCAAGCCGGGCGTGGTGGCGCAGGCTTGTAATCCCAGCATTTGGGAGGCTGAGACTAGAGGATCTGGGTTCGAGACCCGCCTCAGCTACTTAGTGAGGCCCTCCGCAACTTAGTGAGACCCTGTTTCAAAATAAAGAATAAAAAATAGGGCTGGGGGTATAACTCAAAGGTAGAATGCCCCTGAGTTCAATCCCCAGTACCGCAAAAAAAAAAAAAAGAAGGTCTAGCAAGTGCGGCCCTGTCTCAGTTGAGAAGAGGAGCCTCTCTGTTCATGTCCTCTTCCTGTCCCCTCCCCACTGGGGACAGTCAGAGGAGCTGAGGTTCACCCCTGCCATCCCATGGGGGCAGGGAGAGGGCCACTGATTAACTCAGAAAGGGCATAGCTCAGCTAGGAAGACACAGTCAGAAGAGGGCCAGGCAAACAAAGCTCAAGTGGGGGCAACGGGGTGTTGTCAGGCTCTAAAAAGATCCAGCCAGTCCAGCCAGCCCGTGCGCCCCTCGGGCAGGGGTCTCTGCCCTGCCTAGGCACCACTTAGCTCAGGGCAAGAGGGGCTCTTAGACAGTCTACACTGTGTTGAGAGCATTCGTCCAAGAAGTCAATGCCACAGTGTGGAAGTTTGCAAATCCAGAGTTGAAGGAGCAGCTCCATCCTGAAACTACTCTCCATTTCTTCATTCCTTGGCAAAATGATACTTATGCCTCCCAGGAGTGAGAAGTTTAAGTAAAAGTGATAATGGTGCCCGCGACAATCATAATACCCAGGCACTGCCCGTGCGCCAGGCACTGTTCAATGCACTTTACATGTCCTAACCCATTTAATTCTCATACTCAGAGACATGCCAATGCCTAGCACGACGTTGGGCACATTATAAGCCCTCCATAAAGTTAGTTTCTGCATCTCCCAGAAGAAAGGAGTCTCTCTTTTTTGCCCAAAATTTAACTTGTAGGGGAAAAAGAAGTAGAAATCCCAGAGGAACCGTGAGAGGTCTTAGGGAGTCCCAGAGAGGGGTCCAGAAAGCGAGACCAGGGTGCGTGCTGTGCTAAATAAAAAGGTGTCTTCGCCGGATGCCAGCAAATTTGGAAGATCAGTAAGGAAAGGAAGTGAAGGAGGCGGTCACTTTTCAAGCGCGGGACACGGGTCCCGAGCACCCTACTTGGCCACAGGAGTCGGGAACAGGGTACTCCCTGGCTAAAGTAAAACGACCACCAAGGGAGAAGGGCAGAGGGATCTCAGCGTAAGGCGTGGGTGCGAGAGAAGGCACTAGAAGAAGTGACCCCTAGCGGAGGGCAGCCCTAGGAACCCCAGGGGTACCTGCAGGTCCCCCGGGCAGCCTGGGGGTCCCGCAAGGAGGGTGTCCGAGGACCCCGGGCAGCAGGCGCGGCGTGGGGCCGGCCGGGCCGGTGCTCACTCACCCCGCCGCCCTCCAGGGGCGGGCCAGCAGGGCACGGCGCAGCGCGGGCAGCGGCAGCATCTCGGCTGGGAGCAGGCTGGCCGTGGGGGTGGCTGCCTGTGCGGCTGGACGGCGCGGCCCCGCCCGGAGTGCACCACCTCGCGGGAGGGGGCGCCGCCCCCATCGTCTCCAGATCTTGGGGTCCTTCTCTATGAATCTGCCTTCTGATAATAATAAACTGTCTATTTTTGCATGACGGAGGCCATTGTGTAGTGCAGGATGGGGAACCCGAAAGAGAAGTCCCGAAATATATACGTTTTCACCATCGCTCCTTATGGTATGATCTGAGGAAGAGGGCGTGAGCGGCACCGACCAATCAGAGCGACAGGTGGAAGCCTCTGGGCCAATCAGCGGACCAGTCAAGTTGCACACTTCTTAGGCCGGGGAGGCGGGGCTGCAGGAGCCAATGAGAGGGCGGGAATGCAGCACGTGCTGAGGCAGGGGGCGGACCCTTTGCGCCCGGCCCGCTGCTCTGTGGGACCAGTGTTGCAGGGTCCTCGTCTCTCCTCTCCTGCTGCGCTTAACTAGTGGGAGGCTGGAAATTCCGCGACCCCCGCAAGGCCACACCACGATGACCTCCCTGCCCCTACCGGGGGTGGAGCCCCTGGAATGAACCACCTGCCTCCAGCTTTACGGCCCGAGCGCGGCCAATCTGCTACCCAGGGCCTGCTTCCCCGCAGATTGCGATCAATACGATATAAAACCTTCGCCTGCCCGTGCTCAGCCTCTGGCCACAAAATCCAGCTGTTCCTGCGCCTCCCACCCGAGGAGAAATTCAGTTTTCTTCGTGTGGAATTGTTTGCTGAACACTCGAACGTATTTAAAACTCGGATTCTTACGTCTTCTCTGACCACGAAGTCTTGGGGACCCACTATTCCTAAAATACTGTTATGGCCTTTCTCATCGTCTATTCCAACCTATTTATATTTCCTGCTGCAGTGTGAGCCAAGCACCTGCTTAAGAGTCTGTTCTGATGCCGATTCCGACCCTGTGGTATGACACGGGGCAAATTACACAGCCGGCTTTGTTTCCTTCCTCGATTTTCCTCTTCTGTGAAATGGGGTCGTAATACCCACCTTAGAACGCCCCCAGCATATGAGGCCACTCCCCCCGGCCTCCAGATTACACCATTTAGAACACTTTGGGAAATTTAAAACATTCAGAGAATGCGGGGTAGGAAAGGAACCTACATATGAGTCACGGCTTAGAGGTGGCCAAAAGCCGTTTGGAACTCGAGGTGGCTGTTTCTCTCAGTCCTTAAGAAGACCCTACTCAGGTGGGCTCGTTTCACAATGGAGAAATGTCACCCTGAGTGTGGCCATTAGCAAGAAGAAACTAGAGCACCAGCAGTATCAAATCCGGAGCCCCACGAAGTGGCCTCTCATGGACACCATGGAGAGGTTTGAGAAATGGGGGCTTTGTGATTGACAGGAGTGCCAGTTAACCTGTGATCTCTGGCCCTCTCCTCTCCTTCTGTAAAAGGTGTGTCATGATTCCTGACTTATCTTCTGAAGATCTCATTGTGAGGTGATGTGAAATCTCCCTATTTGGTCACTGGTGAGCTAATAAGTTTGTTTTTAGTATTTATGTGGACCTTGGCCTTCTTGCCTCTCTCCCAATCACCACTTTCATCCTCAATTTAAAAAAAAAAAAAAAAAAAAAGGAAAGAAAGAAAAAGCACCATCAATTCTAAGACATTTCACTTTATTTAAAAGAAGCCAATATACAGGATATAAAGGGTATGATATTTACAACAGTACAGTAAACAGGTTGGTTTTCCGGTAGGATCAGTAGTATTTCAGTGAAGTACAAACCCCCTCCCCGGCGATGTTAGACCCAGCTGGCAGACAAACAGCAACGGTGGGGTGGGGTGGGACTAAAAACCAGGTAGATGCTAAAATGTCCACAAAGGGGTCTTGGTAGAGGGCTTTGCTTCATTTCTTTGAGAGCTTGGGAGGGAGGGGAATGGGGGGGGTGTGCCTAAGACTGACACATACAGCCCAACCCAAGCCTGGAAATCCACGCACAGCAAATTCCCTCCCAGAGAGAATCTGCACACCCGGCTGCCTCCAGATGCCCCACTCTAGGAGAGTGAGCATCCAGAGCCACGCTCGGTGTCCCAGGAAGAGGATCCAGGTTGGGAGAGACCTCAGCATCCTGGCCCTTCATCCAGGGCCCTGAAGGAGCAGGAAGACTGCAGCCCAGTCCTTGCCCTGGTGGGCACAGTCAGGGCTGGGCGCTGGGCATCCTATGTTAGTTCGGCTTCTGTCCCAGCTGCCTGACAGCTCCAAACCAACAGCCCCATCATCAACCACCCCCTGCTGCTTCTCAACCCTCTCCCAACACAGCCAAGTTGGAAATGGGTCTTGGCAGACCAGAACTAGGGTAACTAATGAGAGCCTTCTTCCCTCTGAAGCAGAGTTTATCCCCCCACCTAATGCCCCCTTTTCCTTCCCACCATCTCAGTCCTGAATTCTCTGCAGCCCACCTGCTGCCCCTTCCCCAAAGTGTCCCCTTCCAAGAATCCCAAAGAGCTGAGAGCTCGGGGAAGAAGGAAAAGGGGTGGAGCGGGACCTGCCCTCTGCCAAAGGCATCCATGGGTGTGGATGACCCTGGTGAGGTCTGTAAGGTGTGACAGGGTGAGGGGCACCAAGTATATGAAATCCAGCAACAACATGCACAATAGCTTGTCCACAGAAAAATGCTGGGCTACCACAACTGCCTACCCTAGATTAAAAAACCTTTCCTTTCATAAAAATAGATGAGAGTCTCTTGCTTTATAAATAGATTACATTTAGCTTAAGTTACACCTTATAATTATCCCCTACCCTGCCCCCTCTCCTCCCACCCCAAGCCAAAGAAGTTTGGCTCTCCACAGGTCATCTGAGCTCTGCCCCCAGAGCTAAGCCCACCAGGGTGGGCCGCCCTCCAGAACCCTCGAGACATACTGCCACGAGAAAGCAAATGTGTTTGCTTGCCAGTAACTTGTTTCACTGTTCAGTCTCAGAAAAGTGTGTGTGTGAGTGTGTTTCACAACCAGGGAGCCAAAAGGCTGCTACTTTCCCTGCTGCTCCCCAATCCTCTGTGTGTATAAAAAAAAAAAAATCCCCAGAACTAGGAGGGTGAGAGAGGTCAGCACAGGAGAACCCATCTGAGAACAATTCTAAAATAACAGTGTCAATATGACACTGGGCTTAAGAGATAGAAAACCAAAAAATTATGTATTTACAGCTTTACAAAGAACGGACCAGTTTGTCCCAAGTGGGCCGCGTGCTGCCCCAGCGAGTGCGGAGGGGTTTCTCTTGGCAAGCTGTGGACTCGTGTGGACGGGTTAAGCAGGCCCCACTGGCAACTGACTTAAAAACGAATCCAGTAGAGTAAGAGGCAGCCAGGCCTCCAGGAACCAGCCCGGGAGGCAGGCCCACCATACCCTGGCTTTTCCTCCCCTCCTCTTCCACTTCCCAAGAGGAAAGCAGGTATTGAAAGCCAGCGGGAAGGGACTCTCAGACCAACGTGTCTTTCTTTTTCTGTGGTGCCTGCCATTCTCATACTCCCTAGGCAAAGTCAGAGCACCCTAAAGATAAACGACCTATGTATACAGGGGGGAAAGCAAAAATACCACCGCAGGACACCCCCGCATCCTTTTACTGTTGCCTTACTGTCTTAACTCTAAAGATATGTCTGTTACCCTCCCACCACCTTGAGGGACAACCATTGGGCCGAGGAGACCCAAGGAAGCAACGATCTTCCAGCCCTCGTGGAAACGGAAAATTTTTTCAGCAGCTGCGGTCTAAGCCCAACCGGCTTTGAAAACCTTTGGTTAAAATAAAAATAAAACAACAATAATAACCAGATATGTTTGAACCCTGTAACCTTTAGAACAAGGGTCAGCGAGGAGGAGAGGAAGAGGCTGTCTCTCTTCCAAAACCTTTGTCCCTCCAAGTACCTGCCAAAGGGGACTGTGTGGCCAACACCAGACTGTGCAGGGGACCAGCGGGATGCTCCCCCAAGAGTCCAGAACAAAGGAACAACTCATGAGAAAGGCCACTGAACTCTGATAAATTATGTCATGCAGTCACCAACACACGCTCTCGCTCTCTATACATCTATATGAATATTATATACAAGGGTTTAAGACTGCAAACGGGGTGTCGGGGGGGGCGTGGAGGAGTGAGAAGGCCCTCAGAGGTCAATGGCGCCCTGCAGAGGAAAGTCAGGGAACCACGTCCTGCTCCAGCCCAGAGCCCCGGCTGCCTCCACACAGAAGCAGTGCAGCCAGCAGCCGGCAGCCAGCAGCCAGTTCTGGTCCTCAGGCACATTTTACTCCTCTCACCTCCAGAGGGAGCTCCTGAGCCAACAAAAATCAAAAAATGGGCACACAGGCCCACAGTGGTGGATAAAACAAAAAAAACAACAACAAAAAAAAAAAAACGAGAAAGAAAAGCAAAGCCGGCTGCTGGGTTGGTTCCCAGCTGAGATTTGGTAGGTGGTGTCAACAAAGGCCCTTTCAAGACAGGCCCACTCAAGCCTTGGGGAGATCCTGGCTCAATTAACTCCCCAACTGGTCAGTCAAGTGAATTCTTGAAAAAGGCTTGCATGTAGGGGTCCAGAACGAGGACCGAGCTCGCCCCAGCTCCTACCCAAGCCACCTCCAACCCACTAACACACCAGCAGCCCCCCACCTCCCTCCCCTTCCCTTCCCAAAGCCTCTCCCCCCCCAGATGGCCACGGCGCCATGGAGAACCAAGATGGCGGTGGCGGGCAGGCACTCACTGAGCTCCACCATGGATGGAGCAGGTACCAGGCCTGGCCCCTTCAGACTTTCTCACAGAGAAATTACAGCTCTATCAAGCCTATTTTTGGCTGGAGAAGGAGGTGAGAACATCAAGTCATCAGGACAATACAAGACAAACCCTCCCCGAAACCCACCCTAGCCCCCCAGAGGTCCCAAAGCAAGCCAGCAGTCAGGCAGGGCGGGCCTCGTGGGAACGCAGACCTCACCACCCACCTCACCCGAGCCCCCTCCCCAGCCAGCGCACACCCGCACCTCAGTCTCCCTCCCAGCTCTGCAGGGAGAACCAGGAGGCCTGGAGAAGGCCCGCCTTCCTCAAGGATATAAGGCAAGCTGCTTTTTGTTTTGTTTTGGGTTTTTGTTTTGTTTTTTGTTTTTTGCATAGTAGTTTAAACACAGTGAGGCTCCACCTTTTCCCCACAGTGCCTTGTCCCTCTACTTTGCCACTAGATCCAAAAAAAAAAAAAAAAATAGAAATTGGTCTTCCCTCCCCTCCTTCCATCTTTCTCTCTTCCTATGAGGAAGGAAGCTTGGGCGGTCCCCGAGGAGGCCTGGAGGTCCCCTGGCTCCTCCCTGGGGCCGGCAGAGCGCTCCAAGCTGGGAGCCAGACAGCGCCAGGGCAAAGCCCACGGCCAATCGGAGGAGCAGGTGGGAGGGTAGAAAACCACAGGATCCCAGGCCCCGGCCCACCCTCTCCTTAAGAGTTTTGTATAAAAACACCTGCCAGGAATAATTCTTTGGAGCTCAAAGTGGCTCAGCTTAAGGGAAGGCACAGTTAACACTGCATTGTCCCGGACGGAAGTCTGCGTTTGTAATGTGGAGAAGTTGACAGCACCATTCCTTGGATGGGTGGGTGGGTGGGTGGAGAAGGGGCACTGGTCGGTGGGGGGTGATGTGGAAGGAAGCAGCGGTCCCTCGGGGCCTCCAGAGAAGGGAGGGCAGAGGAAGTCTGTGAGGTGAAGACGGAGCCCACTCTGAGGAGCCTTCCTGGCCCCATAGGGGGAGGAGGCCGGGGCGCCATCTCCAAGACCACCAGGTCGTGGGGCGCCGTCATCAGCTGACCATGGGCTCCACATCTGCCTCTCGCTCCAAGTCGTCCTGGATCTCGTCTGTACTTCCTGAGTCGCTGCTGGCCACGGAGCTGGGGGATGGTGAATTCCTGGAAGGCACAGGGGGGACAGGGGATGTCAGAGAGCAGCTTGGGGCTCCCGGGCAGGAAGCTGAGCAGCCACTCCTGTAAAATCTACCCTCAGAGGGGTTCTGTCTGAGACCCCGCCCTTGCTCCGCCTTCCTTGGGCTCCGCCTCCCTTGGGCCCCGCCTCTTAGGTCCTCCCTCTATTGGGTCCTCCCTCTCTTAGGCTCCTTTCGGCTGGTGAGTTGAACGCTACTCTGGAGATCTCTTGGGACCCTTTGCTCCAGCCTCTACTTGGTCTAGGTGCTTGGCTTCTCTAGTCAGAAAGCTCCTTGGAACCAGGAACCACGGATCAAGTTTGGTTCTTTTTTTTTTTTTTTTTTTTTTTTTTTTTTTTTTTTTTTGCGGTACTGGGGATTGATCTCAGGGGCATTCTACCTCCGAGCTACACCCCCAGCCCCCTTTTTTTATTCTTTATTTTGAAACAGAGTCTCACTGAGTTGCGGAGTGCCTCACTAGGTAGCTGAGGCTGGCCGAGAACCCGGATATTCTGGTCCCAGCCTCCCGAATGCTGGGATTACAAGCGTGCGCCACCACGCCCGGCTTCAAGTTTGGTTCTTAAGACTGCAATTGTCCAACCCAGGTCCAGGTTCAATAAATGTTTCCCAAATAACCCAGAATGCAAAGGGAGGCTACACAGGAGGGAGGGATTCGGCTCTCTCAAAGATGGCTGGAGGACCCAGGCAAGCTGCCTGCAAGAAGTGTGTGCCAGGGGATTCCAAGGGTTACGGTGACACAGGCTAAGCCAAGGCCGAGGTCACTCTGCTTCCCACGGAGACGCCTCTCCCTCTTATATAGTAACAGCCATCTCAAGAAAAGGAATTACAATCAACATCTATTTGCGCCTCATGCCGACCACTCTCCAAGTATTAGCTCATCCTCTTATCAGCGTGTCTGTCCCTCTAAAGAAGCTGTCTCTATCTCTGTGCGTCATGCCTGACACTTATCAGTCTCCCGGGCACAGACCCATCTGGCCGTGGGTTGGAAGGAAGAAGGGAAGTCACTTCCTATAGACAAATGGGAGCCTCTTCAGCAACAGCGGGGGCATGCTGTGCCCACGTCCCCCGCCCCCCAACTCGGCAGAAAATGGCACGCAGGCTCCATGAGAACAGAGGCTTTGATGGCTCATCATGGGACCCCCCCCAGGGCCTTGCACATAGTATGCCTGAAACAAGTATTTGCTGAATCGATGGGGACAGGGTTGCTGTGGGAGTTCTGTGAGACTGGGTCTGTAAGTTGCCCAGCACACAGTAGGTCTGCTACCATTGACTGGAAGCCTGGGTGGATGGATGGGTGGGTGGACAGATGGGTTGAAAAGGTGAAATGTGGCCAGGCTATAAGGCACAGCCCCCGATATCCCCCCTCAGGACTCCACCACCGGACCCCCAGGGGAGACGGGCCAGGCACCTGTCTGCGGAGCCCTTGATGAGCCGGCGGCAGGTCTCCATCTGCACGTCCAGGCCCCGCTTCATGCTGCACATCTCCATGTACTCGTGCAGGTGCCGGTTCATGTCGCTCTTGGCTGTGGCCAGCTCCAGCTGGGGGGAACCGACAGGGAATAGGGTGAGTTCAAGTCATCCTGGCAGCAGAAGCTCCCTCATCGCTTCCTCTGTGGTGGCACCACCCTCTGGTTGGACGCCATGCCCCCAGGACCTAGCCTCCGGGATATCAGCCTCCCTCACCCTGGTCCATATCCTATATTTATTTATATTGCTTGAACCCAAGGACATTCTACTTCTGAGCTACACCCTTCTTTATTTTTATTTTGAAACAGGGTCTTGCTAAGTTGCTAAAGGTCTCGATAAGCTGCTAAGGCTGGCCTTGAACCTGCATACTTCCAGTGCCGGCCTCCCAAGTCCAGAGATTACAGGCATGTGCCACCATGCCTGGTGGTCCGAGTCCTTTAGAAGTGCTTCTGGACAAAGAGGAATGGTTGCTTAGCAACCCCAGAGGCGGCCTATCCTGATGAGCCCCATCCAGTTCTGGTAACTCCAAGCTCAGCATCTCTGGGCTCCTTTATATGGACTTAATTAGAAGAATTCTCAAGTCCCTTCCATGTTTCTGACCCTTGTCCTCTACCAAATGGTATTTCCTCCAGGGAAGGCACTGTTAAGTAATAGCATTTATAGAAGTGGTCAAGTCATGACCCCTAGAGCCAGAGATCTGATTTGAATGCTGCTTCCTGGCTCTGAGGCCTTGGGCTAGTCACTTGGTTTCTTTGAACCTCATCGCTCCCCTGTGAAATGGGTGTGCACTGCCTACCACACGGGTGGAAGCAAGGATACCAGGAGGATGGATCTGTAACAGGCTGAGCCCGTGCCTAGGCATTCCACATCACTCAAACATCAGCTCTGGTTTTTCTGGGATCATCATTTCAAATGAATAATTTCTTCAAAAGTCCTTCTGGGCCAGGCAGGGAATCTGTAGGCCTCCTGATTCCTGGTCCTGTGCTGAACCCACTCTACCAGCCCAGACTCTCACGGGCTTTTGACCACCAGGGGTCACGATTGTGCGGACCACGTTGGAGCCTCCCGAGTCCTCACCTCGATCTGGCCTATCGTTTCCTGGTACTCCTTGTCTCTCGTCTTGAAGAAGGATTCAGTCTCATGGATCAAGTTGCCCAAGTTTTCCTCTTGCTGGGGAAACAGAACAGAAGGGACAATTTAGCTGGGTGGTGTGGGCTGCAAGGGAGAAGCAGGGGTGAGGGATCATGAAAAGGAGGTGCCCCGAACCCCTCAACTCTGGCCTTGGTTGGGAAGCCAGGCCCGGCTTACCTCGCCCTGCAAGTCGATACTTGGATTACAGTTGGTGAAATCTTCCCAGAGCAGCAGTGTGTCTTCATTCTCTTCCCACGTTAGGCTGTCACAGTCGTCATCAAAATCAAAGGTCTCCCGCCTGTAGGTGACACAGGAGGGGATGCATGAACAGAAGCCAGGCTCTAGGGGGCCCAAACAGAGGACAGAAAGGGGCACCTTCCCCGGCATGTATACCCTTCAAGGTTGCCCTCAAAACAGAGATGAGTGCTACAGCCAAAGTGACATCTGTCATATCCAAAAAGAGTTTAGCTCAGGTAAAAATGTAGCTGGGCATGGTGACACACGCCTGCAATCCTAGTACTTGGGAGGCTGAGATAGGAGGCTGGCAGGTTTGAGGCCAGCCTCTGCAACTTAGATCCCCGGCCACTTAGCAAGACTCTGTTTCAAAATAAAAAAAAAACAAAAAGAGTTGGAGCTATAGCTCAGAGAGAGAATGTCCCTCAGTTCAGTCCCCAGGGACATTTGCAAATAAATATGCAAATGTATTTGTTTTAGTTTGTATAATTAAAAATATAATTTTAAAGATGTCAGGCTTCAATTAATGGAGGCTAAAGATATTTTCCTCTCAAGTCCAATCTTGTGGCTTATTTATTTTTTGGATGGAGCCAGGGATCAAGTCCAGGGCCTGTGCATGATAGGCAAGCATATCACCACTGAGCTCCACCCCAGTCCTAATCTTGTGATTCTAGCAAGGTGATTTATTTCATATTCCCTGCAATTTGGAAAAGCTGACACTATCAATTCCTTGTTGTTGTTTTCTTTTTGGGGTACTGGGGGTTGAACTCAGGGGTATTCTACCTCTAAGCTACATCCCCAGCCTCCCCTCACCCCTGGGCTTTCTTTTTGAAACAGGGTCTCACTAAATTGCTGAGGTTGGCCTTGAATCCTCGATCCTCCTGTCTCAGCTTCCCAAGTAGCAGGATTACAGGCATGAGCCACCAGGCCCGGCTCCATTTTATAGATGAGGAAAAATCACAGCTCAGAGAGAACACATTCACTTGCCCAGAGCCACATGGCTAGGCCTTAACAGAAAGGGGCTGGAAGCAAGATCTTTGTGTTTCCTGCCTTTTCCTCCCCAAAACATCACCAAGCACTCAGTATGTGCTGGGCCTGGACCAGCCACTAGACACGTATTTTTAAAAAACATTCAATTACAACACTTTTTTTTTTTTTTGCGGTACTGGGGATTGAACTCAGGGGCATTCTACCTCCGAGCTACACCCTCCTGAACCAGGTCCTCTGGTCTCAGCCTCCCAAATGCTGGGATGCTGGGATTACAAGTGTGTGCCACCATGCCAGGCTACAACACATTTTTATTAAAGAATATAAATACACCCAAAAGCACGCGTTAAATGTAACCGGTTCCACCCTCAAAGCAATCCTGTGAGGTTAGTATGATGATTATTCCTTTTTTACAGGTAAGGAAGTTGTCGCTCAGGGACACTAGGTGGCCTTCTAGACCGCTACATGCTGGAAATTGGATTTGAACTCAAAACTCGAATGATTTTAGGGCCTCCCTACTGGCTATCACTGGAAGTAGGGTAGCCAGCCATCTAGGTTTGCCTGGGACTCAGGGGCTTCCCAAGATGCATTGGTCACCTCATCTAGAGGGGACATTAGTAATCACTCCATCCAATATCCTCTCAGTTCAAACGGGAAGGTTAAGACTAGGAGTTAAACACACAGCCTGGGAGAGATCCCAGACTTCCATCCCAGGTGGGGCTCTCCCCACTGTCCGCCTCCCAGACCCCTCGATCCCCCTACAACTCCTTCCTGGATCCTCCAGACTAGAGCACTGCTCCCAACCAGCCAGCAACGGCATGACTGGGGCAGCTGTGAAGACTTTCTGGTTAAAAAAAAAAAAAAAAAAAAAAAAAAAAAAAAAACTGCCTATAGTGCCCCCTGGAGCCAAGCCAGGCTTGTTCCCCTCCCAACAGCAGTTCCTGCAGGAGCCTGTAGGTGGCTCTGTGAGCGCGGGGAGCCGCCAAGGGTAGGGGTGGGCTGGAGAGGGAGGCGCTGGCGGGAGCCCTGGGGTCAACCACCACCACATTACACACTCATTACATACTCCACTCCTGACTTCACTTCCTTCCTAGCGGCTGAGATCTAAAGGAAACCCCAGACAGGGGACTGGGAAGCCAGAAAGGAGAGCAAGATGGACGAGCCAGCACGGCCATTAGAGCTCCCCCCATCCCCGGGCAGGGATGAGGAGGAGGGCTGGCTCCCTCCCTTGCAATTCAAGGAGGCAGCAAATTCCTCCTCTTCTCCTTGGTCTGCAGCCCAAGCAACTGATTTGGATCAAAACAAAACAGCCCTGACACGGGTGTGTCATTCAAAGACTTCTCTAGAACTGGCCGGGGGCGGCCTCTGGCTTGGGTCTGGGCCCACAGCTAGCGGATAAGGCAGGGGAAGCCAGGGCCGGCCTGGGGTGGGTCACTGGCAATGGAGGGGGGTGATCAAAGTCATCAGAGTTTGTCTGTTTGTTTTAAACTAAGGCAACTTTACAACCAGATAAAGCTAATTAGCTACTAAACCTGATTCAGCCCTGTCGACACTCAGAAGCCCGCTTCTCACTGGACTTGGCTCCGGCCCCCCACTTTCTACTTACAGGAGCCCTCTCCGGATGTACACCCTTTGCAGTTCACCCCATTCTTGGCCAGCTTAACGATTCCTTGGGGACTTCATGAAAACAAGGACAATGATTTCTTCAAATGATTTCCTTTAACTCAACCATATGAACCTGGCCTGGGATCTCTGGGGCACACTATCTGACATTCAGAAAACCTCCTCCCACTCCACGGTCCTCTTTGAAAGCCCTCCTTGTCAACAGAAGATGAGAATATGAGATCTGGAGGTGATTCACGTTGAAAGAGAACTCAAGAGCCTAGGGGTAGCTGGCTGTGGTGGTGCACATCTGTAATCTCAGTTCTTGGGAGGCAGTGACAGGAGGATCACAGGTTTGAGGGCAGCCTCAGCAATTTAGTGAGGCTCTCGGCAGCAGTGAGAACTTGTTTCAAAGCAAAAAACGGGAGCCGGGCGTGGTGGCGCACGCTTGTAATCCCAGCATTTGGGAGGCTGAGACCAGAAGATCCAGGTTCACAGCCAGCCTCAGCTACCTAGTGAGGCACTCCACAACTTAGTGAGACCCTGTTTCAAAATAAAGAATAAAAAATAGGGGTGGGAGTATAGCTCGGAGGTAGAATGCCCCTGAGTTCAATCCCCAGTACCGCAAAAAAATAAAAAATAAAAAAGAGGGGTTTGGGGGTGTACCTCCGAGGTAGAATGCCCCTGAACTCAATCCCTAGTACCAAAAAAGAAAAAGACAAAAGAATCTAGGGGTCTCCTGGTCACTTTCAAACAGTGAACTTCCAAATGCAGCCAGAGCTAAGTTCTGTCTCAAGAGACTGGCAAGTCCAGGGAAGTACCTGGCCAAGGTCCTCCTGAACCCACCCCAGCTCCGACTCCTGCCCCCTCCTCATCTTCCTCTCAAGTCAGACTTAGCCGGGCGTGGTGGCACATTCCTGTAATCCCAGGACTTGGGAGGCTGGGACAGGAGGATTGCAGGTTCAAAGCTAGCCTCAGCAATTTAGGCAGACCCTGTTTCAAAATCAAAAAGGGCTGGCGGTATAGCTCAGAGGTAGAATGCCTCTGGGCTCAATCCCCAGTACCACAAAAAAACAAAACAAGTCAGACTGGTTAGCCGGGAAAGGACCAGAACAGGGGCAGTGATATGGGAGAGACATCTTTTCTAAGCACAGACAACTGGTACAGGTGACAAAGCACTGGACCAAGAGTTGGGAGTCCTGGCTCTGACCTAATCCTTGTGTTTCCTCCTCTGTGCAATGAGGGGTTTGATGGAATGATCTTTGGACCATGTAATGCCAAGCCAGCCTCACAGCTGGGAGTCCTGGGGCAAAGCTGAATTCTCAGGGTCCAGGCGTCCAGCTGCTAAAGACTCTAGAGGAACAGCAGACCAGTGGACCAGGGAGAGAGGTGGTCCCCAGAGACCAAGTCCCGGCCCTTTGACTAACAGCTGCACCCGCCCCCATCCCACCTTAGGGAACTTATGGATTAGAGTAAAAGATGCATCAGGATCAAGAACACAACAGAGAACAGGCCAAGGCCACACTGGCCAACTAGCCCCAGTGAGGTCTGGTACTCCAGCTCTCTTGTAGGGGAGGGGAGGCCCGGCTGGTAGCAGCTGCCAATTTCCTGTGATGACAAACTTTAAGCTACTAAGGTGCCACAGTATGTACAAACAGTTAGCTCCCAAGAGCTGGTACCAGCCAGCTCTGGTCAGCACTGACCCTACCCAACCTCACTACCCAGGCAGCATTTCACAGTGACATCTGGCTCGAGTATTCATTCCCAGGTCCAGATGAACACCTTGGCCAACCTCTCAGAGTCTCCATTTGCTTGTACAGAAGGGGAGACATAACCCTAACTCCCAACCTTATCTGGAGTCAGCTAAGCACCCTTGACGTGAAGGACACTCGGTGAATGCCAGGGGCCCTTCCGGAGATCCCCTGAGGGTCAACTCTGCCAGCCCGCCAAGGGAGATGGGTGGGAGTGGGTCTACGGAGGCCTGACCAGCAACAGCCCACAAGATGCCCTTTCTGGACTCCTGGTCATAAGACACGGACTCTGCTACTGAGTACCATGGAGGGAGACAACCCAGCCCTGTCACCTCCTGGGCAAGAACAGCTCCCTCCCCAACCTAAGCAATCCCCTCCTCCTGTCTTGTTTTGGGGAGTGACAGGTAACAGAAAGGACGGCAGCAAACAGAGCGCTCGTGCCAAGTCCGAATTCAGCAGCCGCCAACCAGCCCCGTCCACCGTGCCCCGAGCCCAGCTGTGCCTCAGCCAAACCATCACCTTTGCACATGAAGCCCAGTTCTTCCAGAACACCAGGCTGGCCAAACCCAAACACAATCTGTTGGTTCTCTCAACCCAGGCCACTGGTGCCCCCCGCCCCGCCCTACCCGGGGCCGTCGGGTTCGGGTACTCACAGCTGGTTAAACATGCGCTTCATTTCGTCTGTGATGTTCATGGAGCCGACCTCATCATCCGAGAACCGGTTCACCTCTCCGTCCTGCTCAGAGATGTCATCGTCTGAAGCCACCTTGCGCTCTTTCTTTTTGGGGACCACCTGGACCGGAAAGGAAGACACCAAGGTAACCAGGGGGCTGGGATGGGATGGAGGGGGGTGGACCGGGAAGGAGACTGGTGTTTCACGGGGTGGATGGAGCGTGGCTGGGGCCAGCCACTGCCGGGGAGATGTGCAGGTCCTCTAAGAAGCAGGCGGCATTAGCAGGAAGCAGGAGCGGGGATGGGAGGCATGCAGGCGAAGGGCACAGTCGGGCCACCCCGGCCCTGGCCAGGAGGTCTGGTGGCCGGGCCTCTCAGCTTGCCCTTTCCCCAGGAATGCCATGACTTAGGCCAGGCTAGACCAGGGCACCGAGTTGCCTGGGGTGTCTCAGAGCCAGCCACGGAGACGAAGACCCCCAGCCGGGGTCAAGACAGCTGCACGCTGGCTGCCCAGAACCCTCCTCTCACATGCAAAGGCCACAGACGGCGACCGAGGCGTGGAGATCCCCCCTGCCTTCCAGCACACGGGCAGCGAGAAGAAGGCACGGAGGCCGAGAGGAGGGCCTCGCCCAGCTCCATCCAAGGCCACACACACGTAAAGCGACAACACACCATACTGCCCTGGGCTCAAGCAAAAGCCAAACCACGACCCAAAACTCCAGAAGCCACCCTCGGAGAATCGCAGGTGCCCTTGTCAGCTGGAGCAGCCTGCGCCCTCTCGGGAGGATGGCCCCCAGTGCCGACTGACGGCTCTCTCCAGGGGCACCCACGCTTTCACGTTAGGTCTGGGGGGGTGTCAAAGGCCGACAGCTCCTCCGCTTCCAAGTCCTGAGGCCCATCTGCCAGGGCTCAAGCCAGCTCCCTAAGTTGTTTCCCTATGGGGACGCTCCATGGGGACGAGGCCTGGTCTTGCCACCCAGAGAAGAGGCAGTGGATCCCGGGTGGGCCAGAGGATGAGTCCTACAAGGTCAGGACCTGAGTCCTAGCCCAGCTCCGCCACTTCCTTCCTTGGGCAAATCACAGACCCCTTTGCCTGGCTCTCCTCGGCCCTGGGACGAAGCCGTCGCACTTGATGGCAGTCAGAACCTATGAGTGCACGCGCCCTGTGTCTATCTGCCTTCTCCCAGGGAGGCGGGAAGGTCAGGTGGAAGCTACCTCTCAGGAAGGGGGGTGACAGGGACATCGTAGGACACAGGGACGGTGGGTGGAGGCCAGGGCTGCTCTGGGGAGTGGGGGGGTAGCAGCTGGTGAGCGGGGCGGCCCTGGTCACCTGGAAGATCTTGGACACGTCTTCCGAGTTCCGCTGCTGTGCGACATCGCACAGCTTGGCCGTGATATCGATTCGGCGGCAGATGTCCATGTCCACCTTCATGGCCTTTTCTTGGATCTTTGTGTCCAGGTCTGTCATGGGCTGCAGGGAGGACAGCAGGGGTTATGTGAGCGAGGGGCGGACAAGCAGGAGGGGCCAGGCGGGGGGGGGGAGCCCCCAGGTGGTGGGGGAGGCCCCTGGAGTCAGGGGGCCTGGAGCTTTTCCTGGGGGTGGAGTGGGGGCAGCCCTGCTCAGGGCGGGGAAGGGGTGTGGGGCCTCGGGAGTGATGTTGTGAGACTGTGTGCCGGTCTCCCTGAGGCCTGCGAGGTGCCCTCTTGGCAGACACAGAGTCAGTGTTAGTTTGAGCGAAGGAAAAACACAGACAGTTCCCCTAGTTGGAAGACGCCCCTTCCCCTCCCCTGGCACAACCTGCGTCTCCCCTACACAGCCTGCTTCCAAAGCAGTGCTCTCTTTCTCTCTATCTCCTGGGTGCCTGCCACAGCTGGGCACCCCAGGGGGGGACCCCCAATCATCTCCCAGCCGCATCCATCTCACACCCCCCGAGCATGAGGAGCCATGCCAGGCTGAGTTGCCCCCTTTGAGCTGTTCTCCTCTCTGGCCTGCCATTTGAAGGTGGCAAGAACCTGGGTCCCCAGCGGCAAAGGGGCTCCGCTGCCAACAGCTCCCCCACGCACAGGTACTCAGAGGGCCCACAGACCGTCCAAAGGCATGCTGGCCTTTCCTGATTCAACATAGCAAAGCTGCTGGGCCCGGGACGCCTCGGGCTGGCACAGCCCAGACCGCACTGCTGCCCCTGTGCCCAGACACCCAGGCCCACAACACAGCGAGCTGGGAAGGGGTGGGTCACACACACAGACCCTTGGAGGAGCCCGGGGAGGGCGGACGGGTTAAGCGGCAGATTAATGCATCTCTACTCAGACGGAGGGGAGCGGCCGCAGGGAGGGGGGAGGCGGCAGTGTCTCCGATGCATCTGTCATCCTCAAGAGCAGCCAGCCAGGACTCTAACTAGAAGCCGAGCTCAGAGCCTCGGAGTGAAGGAAGCGCTGTGCATGATGGGTGTTGGGGAGGTCGCGGCACCTGGGGGCAGCACCGTGGCACTTACGTCACTCATGAGCCCCTTGAACACCACCAGCTCGGCCTTGAGCCGCTCGATCTTCTCGTTCATCTCCTCCTGGATGGCATCAGCTTCCTGCGCTGCCTGCAAATGGAGACCAGCAGGCTTTAGAGGGGCCAGCGCCCTGTGGGGACCAGGAACTGGGCACGGCACGAGGTCCAGACACGAGGTCCAGAGCACTGGGCATCTGATGTCCAACCAGGCTGGGTGCCTGCGTGCCAGGGAAGGGCTGCCAAGGACCCAGGCCCAGCCTGGCTCCCCGCTGAACCTTGCTGATTGCTTCAAATACTTTTAAAAGGATCGTTTATGGCACGGAAAAATCTGTGGTGCACAGCAAAAGAAACAGAATAGGGTAAGGCAACAAGGGACCCCAGTATGTTAAAATGTGAGGTTGATCCACGTGAAATTGCCAATATATGACTACCGCTGGTCTTGGAAATGGCCGCGTCATCTGCATCCAGAATTTGGTTGTGGATGCTTGTACAGAAAAGACTGGAAGGTCACACACCAGTTGACACACTATGGAAGGGTGGAACTAGAGGGGTTTTTTTTGGTTTTGTCTTTTGGTGGTGCTGGGATTGAACCCAGGGGCATTCTACCTCTGAGCTATACCCCCAGCCCTTTTTATTTTTGAAACAAGGTCTTGCTAAGTTGCTGAGGGTCTCACTAAGTTGCTGAGGCTAGCCTTGAACCTGAAATCCTTCTGTCTCTGCCTTCCAAGTACTGGCTTTTGGGTGTGTACCATCACACCTGGCATGGAGGTAATTTTACTGTGTATGTGTGTGTGTGTGCGCCTCGAACCTGCAATCATCCTGTCTCAGCCTCCCAAGTACTAGGATTACAGGTGTGTGCCACTATGCCTGGCTTGGAAGTCATTTTGATTCTGTTTCTTTGCACTTCAATGGATTTTCCAAATACCGAACAAGAAGGACATTCACCTTTTTCCTTCTACACATTAATATTACTTCAATCTATCTCTTTCTTAGAAGAGAAATGCTTTAAATATCCAAAAGCAATTTTTATCTTTTAGTTTCCTAGGGGACTGGAGACTGACCCCAGGGCCTTGCTCATGCCAAGCAAGTACTCCAATACTGAGCTCACCCTCCAGCCCGATTATTACAACTTTTTGTTTTGTTTTGTTTGCCGTACTGGGAATGGAACCCAAGGGCATTCTACCTCTGAGCTACACCCCCAGCCCTATTTTTTTTACTCTTTATTTGGAAACAGGGTCTCACTAAGTTGCAGAGGGCCTCCCTAAGTAGCTGAGTCTGGCCATGAAACTGGATCCTCTGGTCTCAGCCTCCCAAGTACTGGGATTACATGCGTGCGCCACCACGCCCGGCTCTCTGTTTACTACAACTTTTTTTTTTTTTTTTTTTTTTTTGCGGTACTGGGGATTGAACTCAGGGGCATTCTACCTCCGAGCTATACCCCCAGCCCTACTTTTTATTCTTTATTTTGAAACCGAGTCTCACTAAGTTGCAGAGTGCCTCACTAGGTAGCTGAGGCTGGCCTCGAACCCGGATCCTCCGGTCTCAGCCTCCTGAATGCTGGGATTACAAGCGTGCGCCGCCACGCCCGGCTCTTACTACGACTTTTTGAAAAGAACTTTTCATGACTTCTCATGGGGTCACCACTCTTATTCCCATTGGACTGAGAGGAAGATGGAGGCCAAGAGGTAAAATTTGCTGCTCAGGGTCCACAGGTGGGTGAGCAGAGCAGGGAGGGGCACGTCCTCCTCACCGCAGAGCGAGGGCTGCGCTGAGAGTCCCTTCCTGGCTTTGCCCTGTGGACCCTCGGCCACATGGCTGTCCCACCTGCCTCTTGGGGGGGGGGGGGCGTCCAAGGACTCTTACCTCTTGCAGCGTGTCAACCATGGTCTGAAGGTTCATGCGTTTGGCGAGCTCCTCCTCCCATCTGCAAAAAACAAGAAGGACAGGGGGTCAGAGGGTGACTGCCTTGTGCCAGTGCAGCCCTGGCACCCACCCAGCCTGTCCCTAGGGGTGGTGGTACATGAAGACAGCTGGGTCAATGCTAACCATAAAATCAGCTGGTGACCAGTGCCACCTTTGAGGGATAAGTATGGCACCGTGGGGAAACGGACTGGGGGATCGCCACACCCTTCATATGAACTGTAAAGTACTGTAGAGATGCTCCTACTCCTGGCATTGCAGCAAGATGCAAGAGTAAATCTGGGCCTCAGGAGTCAGGCGGCAGCCGGCTGCACCCCTGGGCTCTTCTTCCCTCCGGCAAGAAACAAATGCTACTCCCATTCGCATTGCAATCCCCGAGCCTACTTGCTTTGCAGCCCAATCTAACAAACACCTACTGCTCAGAGCACTTAAATATCCCGCCCAGAGACATACAGCTAGTCAACAGGTGGGGCCAGAATTCAAACCCAGGTCTGTTTTATTACCTGAAAACAAAACCCAACAAATATGACGCCCCCTTATTGAGCCTTTCTTGTACGCCAGGCCCTATTCCAAGGGCATTCTGCAAACTATTTCATTCATGCACATGTTGGTTAAAGCCGAACAGAAAAGGATAGTGGGGTGCAGTCACACCAGGATTCAGCGTGGCTCCCTGTCATATTGTCACACGCTGACAATAGCTACGGCGACAACACCAGCTCCCTTATTGTGACTTCCTTTGCAGTGGGCGCCCTCTGTATGAAGATTCTCAGCCCTCCACAGCCTGATGGCACAGGTACCGCCATTACCCTACCTTACAGGTAGAGAGGACAAAGGCCAAGGTAGGCTGAGGGAGGAAGAGTCAGCCATGGTCCCCGGGGGGCTCTAGACTGACAGCGCAGAGTCCCCTTGCAGAGTGGGGCTCCCATAGAGCAAAAACCTCAAAGCCTGAAGGCTGCACCCCGGCTTCCCCCACCAGCCTCTCCTCCCTCCCTGGAGGAGCAGGAAGGCTTCTTCCCTCCTCCCCTCTGGGCCAGACAGACCAGCTTCTGTCTTTCCTTGCCCCATACCGCCCTCCCTACATGGCCGCGGAGTAAGGAGGTCTGGACGCCTTTAGGCTGCTGCCGGGCCAGCTAAAAATAGGCCAGAGGGGAGGAAGGGAAGAAGAGTGGGTTACGTCACCAGCTTTTGGAAATGGGAGAAAACAGATACTGTTTGCACACACAGAGGAAAATTCCTGCTCTCCCACACGAGACAGCCCTAGCCGGCTCCCGGGCTGGATCCCGGAGGACACACGCCCTCTCCCCGTCACTCCGGGCTGGGCTCTGCCAGTCCACGACGGCTACTGCCTGGCCGGCATCTGCTGTGAGCCCCAGGATGGAGACTCCCCGAGAGCAGAGGGGCTCGGGTTGGGGCTCCCTGCCACAGATGCTGAGGAGGGGCAGGGAGAGCAGCTTGGGGCCTTTCCCAGGGCAGGACCATCTCAATGGACACCCCCTTGTTGTGCAGAGAGGGAAACTGAGGCCTTGAGTGCCCAAGCTGTTTGTCCAAGGTCACCCAGTATGTCAAGGGCAAGGCTAAGAGTCCAGCCCAGGCCACCTCTGGCCAAGAAGAACAGGCCCAATGTGGGGAATGGAAGGGCCAAGTGGGGAGAGGTTCCCAGGCCACCCTTACCCCCACCCCCAGCAGCCTGGGGCATCAGGGGCTTCCCTCAAGAGAAGCAGAGGCCCAGAACACCGGTCCCCAGCTGAATCATCTCTCCTGGCCACACTGCTGGGGGGAGGGGGTGGCAGGGGATTCAGTTCCAAAGCCGCTGAGCAGAGCGGTGCAAAGGACAGCCTGAGTGCAGTGCTGGCCGTAGCCTATGACAGTCACAGGGCCACGGACAAAGAATGACACCCACCCTGTCCCCCAGCAGGGCCCCTGGAAATGAGACACAGCGCGCCCCACCTCTCCTTTGAGCAACCAGCCGGTGTGGAAGGCGGGGCAGCGGCCGACAGACCCATGGGGAAAAGGAGGCTCCGAGAGGGAAAGCAATTTACTCTACATCCACCCAGAACCCAGTCGGTGTCTTTGGATCTCAGAGCAACAGCCACCACTGGCAGGATTGCTCTGGGTCCCACACAGGTGGCTCAGGGCCTTCTACACACGCTGTCTGCTTTAATGTGAATTGTTAAGCCCTCTTCAGGGAAAGACTTTTTATCCAAATCTACTTTGCAGATGGGGGAGCAGGGATTCCGAGAGGTGAAGTAACTTATCTGAAGTCACACAGCTAGGTCGCTGCAGGCAGCTGGGGCTCAAACCCAGCAGGTGCTCTCAGGCAGAGAGTCTAAAACTGTACCATGCCGGTGCCCGAGCCCAGGGATCACCTGGTAGACGCTGGCTCAGCAGGTGTGGGTGGGATAGATTACTCCCTGGTGATGCTGGTCTGGAGATGGCATTTTGAGTGGCCAGGTAGGGTCTCCACCCCAGCCCTCTCTGATGAAGTTTCCAGAGCTGCACCCTGAGGAGGAGCTTGCTTTGAGTCCCAAAGCCGGCTGGGTGGGCAGCTGGCACGCCTGCCCCCAGGAGAGCAAAACAGACCCTGCTTATGAGAGCGCGAGTCCCTCCCAGCTGCGGCAGGAAAACCTGGCTCAGTCAGCGCCGGTGTTGACAGTGCAGAAAGTGTGCCCTTCAGCCGCTCAGGGCCGACTGGGGTGAAGGGCCAGACTGCAATCTGTTTCTTACTGGGCCCCAGACACCCCACATTTGCTGCCATTCAGCCCAGAGCCAGGGAGCACCCAGCTTCACCCAAAACTGGTCAACCAAGTTGGCTCAGAGATTTTGACACCTGCTTCCCAGACACCTTCCCTTCCCCTGCCCCAGGTCTGCCACTCAGTAAGGTTTCAGCAGGGAAGATATCTCGGGCTGAGGGGTTGTGTCAACAAGGGCAGGGCAGCAGAAAGGCACTGGCCAGGCTGCCCCAGAGAGGGGGCGCGCTTGCTCCCGTTCAAGCCTTCGCCCTGCCCCCGGGGCCCAAGTCCACAGGAGAGCATACGACTTGCCCAAAGTCACACTGCTAGGAGATGGCGGAGCCTGGATTCAAACCCAGGTCTGGCCCAATCCAACTCTGACACCTCCAGAGGCTGAAAGGGCCTCTGGGGACATTTGCAGCTGTGAGATGAGGGGGCTCTTTTACAGAGGCCACCTTTGGGGTAAGAGGGTGGGCATTTCTTTCGGGGGTTTTTTTTGGGGGGGGGTACTGGGGATTGAACCCAGAGAGGCATTCTACCTCCAAGCTACACCCCCAGCCTTATTTTATTTCTTATTTGGAAACAGGGTCTCACTATGTTGTGGGAGCCTCGCTAAGTTACCAAGGCTGGCTTCGAACCTGTGATCCTCCTGTCTCAGCCTCCCAAGTACTGGGATTACAAGTGTGCGCCACCATGCCGGTGAAGGTGGGTGTTTCTGATAATCTCCCTGGGCAGCTCAACACCCGCCTTCCCCAACCACTCATAAGCCTTTCGACTTCTCAAGTGCTGGGTGAAGGAAGGGGGGCTGCTCCCCGATTACCTTAGGGGGCGGGTGTGCTCTGTGTTATGAATCCATCCCCGTGTATATGTAAAATGCCACATACTCCTTTGAGGGATTAGCTCCAGTTCACAGAGGAGGAAGCAGGCTCAGTGCTCAGGTCACTCTTTCCCCTTTCCCTCCATCCTCCTCTGCCTCTCTGAAGCCTTCTCCTTTCTCCAAGGTTCATCTCAAATATCATCTCCCCGCCCCCACCCTGGACCAGTGATTATCTTCCTCCTCCTGGAACCCCCCACTGGAGGCAGCCAGGCCCCAGGAGCCTGGTTTCCCAGGCTTCTGTCTTCTAGGGCTCACAGCCCTCACTCAAAGGTGCCAGCCCCAGGATGCCAGGGATGGCGCCGGCCCCACAGAGACACCACCTCCACCTGCGTCTTGTCCTCCACCCCAGGACACTGCTCCATATTCAGCAGGCACCCAGGCCCCGCTGGATGGGACAATGAGGAAACACGGGGTGCGTGAGACCCCCGATCTGATGGGAGAGGAGGAGGACAGGGTCTAAAGCTGGGGTCCAGCCCCACCACCAACCAGAGACCTGGTCATGATGACCGCTCCTTGGCCTGCACCTACAACCTACTGGGCATGTGGTAAGGAGCTGGGTATTCACTGAGTGGACATGTTGAATGAAATGGATCAATGAATGGAGCCGAGGAGCACTGTCCCTTTGGCCCCCTGCTCGCCTCCCAGGCCGCCTGTCTTGGGAGCCTCCTTATCTGGGCTCCCCAGCCCAGGAGCCGACTGCCCAGCACAGCTAGGCCCTGGCTGTGTCCACCCGGCTCGAGCCTCTCCTGGGAGACAGGCCAGGGAGGGCTGCCCGAGCAGGAAGAAGGAGCCTTCCCTCTCCCAAGCCCACAGCTCCCAGGGCCGAGGGAGACAGCAGGGACGGCAGGACAAGGAGCAGGAGAGGAAATGACTTCACGCAGCAGCTCTGCGGCGGCGACCTGGGGCCTCGGCTCCCATGTTAGCAGACACATGTGGGAGCCTGAGGGGGAGGTGGCAGCCCCGCCCCAGCCAGATGTGGTCTCCCAGCATTCCTGAGGAGCCGCTGGGAGCCCACGTGACTGACAAGAAGTCTGAGCTGGCCACTGGGGGGAGGGGGCGCCTTCAAGACCGGCCCCACCCCCACCCTGTCCCGCATCAGGGCAAGTGGCTCCCTCTCCCCCCTCAGCTCAAAATGACACACAGACTCAGGAACCGAGCTGACAAAGCCTGGCCCAAGACAGGCGGAAACCCAAGCTGAAGCCACGGGCAGAGGGGCTGACTCACAGGCTTCTCACTTCCTGTGCCAGCAGAGAAAGGGGCTCCGGGCTGCAGCTTGGGAGGAAACTGGGCGCAGCAACCCTGGCAAGTAAATAAGGCTCTGGGGACAGCTGGGGCTCACAGGCGGACAGTCCTGGGCAGCTAGAGACCATTCAACTCCCGCCCCCATCACTTCCCAGCTGTGTGACCTCGGGCGAGTCAACTACTCTCTCTGGGCCTCAGTTTCCCCACCAGTGTTGCAGTGCCACCTCCTGATGAACTTCCCCAGGGAGTTCTTACCACCACCCCTGGCACACAGCAGACCCAGGAGGCTCAGTAGCTCCCACAGCCAGACGGGGAGCTGGGAGGGGCCATGGGAATGGTCCCCACCTTGCCAGGGAAGGAGAGGCTGGCACGCCCAGGCCAGCTCACTCAGGTGACGGGAAACAAGCTCAGGTGAGGCTGGGCCCGAGCCGTCAGTGGAAAACTTCAATCTGGGCCAAGCGTGGGCCTGGCCCGGGGTGGAGGGCAGGTGGGGGCAGACAGCAGCTTCCTTTCTGGCGGGTCCAGGGCCCCTGACATCTCTGCTCCACCCACGGCAGCAGGGCCGGGCACGCTGGAGCTGGCGGCTTGACCAGGGGAGACTTGGCCTCATGGGTCCCCTTGGCACCTTGCTGGCCACCCACGGATGCCCAGGCCCCTTCTGCCACGAGACCAGGGCGGCTCTCCCATGGGGAAGACGGGGAGCCCCACCCCCCAGCTTCCACGGAGCCCTTCCAGGGGCCTCTTCCTCATTCCACACCACCTGCCTCCATACCACCGCCAATCCCTGTTTGTGGAGGAACAGGGATAAGGAGCAAGGGAACAGGAGGGGCGGGGCTGGGAAAGCAGCGACAAGCCACCAGGGCTAACCAGGGCGCCACCTCCAGGCAGGCAGCTAAACACAAGGGGTTCCTGGCTTCCCAACCTCCTCCTCCCAGTTGGTGTATCCTAAGTCGCTTATGCATTCCTCTCCACCCTGCCCCTCCAAAAAACCTCCACACAGCCAGGAAGCTCAAGCTACCTGTGGGCAGACACGCCCCCCTCTGACCCCCCACAGACCCCTGCTGCCCCTCCTGGGTACCACAAGCCTGGGTATCCCTTCCATGGAGCCCCGATGCTCGGGGAAGGGACGCCTCACAGACATGCCCATCACAGCTGCCCAGCTGCACTCCGCTGCTCTCGGAAGGAAACAAATTAAATGCCAACTGATTGTCTCCGAGGAGGAGGTATTAATTTAATGTGAACACTTAACCAGGGCAGCCGATTCCATTACAAGTGGGCAGTAAATGGCCTGGGCGGGCCGGAGCACCAGCCGGGTTTGAGGAGACACCACTGTATCAAGTACGGCCCTCCATCAGCATGCCCAGAGACACAGGGGCCTGCTCTTGACCGGAACCACCGGCCTCGGCCCGGATCCCATGGGTGAGGTCGGAGCAAGACTTCTCAGGGCCGGCAGGGCACTAATGTCCACAGAGAAGCCCATCGCGGGCAGCACCGGGCTGGGAGGCAGGGGGTATCGTTTTGAGTCCTGGCTGCTGATTCAGTGCATGACCGGGGCAAGTCTGGTCTCCACCTGGGCCTTAGTCTCCCATCTACAATAGAATGTCTAAGAATCCCTCCGGATGTGAGGCGTGTAGACCCTGGAGACGGCTCTTCACTGGAGCAGGGAAGAGGTGACATCCAGGATTATCCCGGTAGATGCCAGCTCCCGGCTGTCTACCCTCACCAGCACACACCCCTCCCTGCTCCAGCACCTCCTCCCTGGCCGCCAAGCAAGGCACGGGGTGGCTGCCCACACTGGTCTATTCACATGTCACTCATTTGTTCCACAGTGAGTTGCTCAGGCCTCACAGAATGGATAATAAGTATCTCTGAACCCACCAGAAAGGCAGGCAAAGGGGAGCCATCGGCCCCTCCCCTCGCCAGAAGACCCCGCAAACATCCATTTCTGCCTGCCAGACCCCGAGTGCCCCCTGGGAATTAGTGGGCGCTGCTCAGACCTCTGAGGTCTGTCCTGACGAGGGCCACCGGGGCCACAGGCCAGGCCGAGGCAGGAGAAGCGGGCTGGTCTCACGACACGACCCAACAGGCACAGGGCACTAAGAGTGCCCTCCTGAGCCAGCGGCCGCCTTTGTGGGCAGAGTGGGGTCCAAAGAAGCCCCAGGGCAGCTGCCCCAATGCCAAGCTGAACTTCTGGATGTGTTAGGAGTCACTGTCCCAGGTCTGCCCAGGTTCCCGGCATCAGGGAGACTGGGTATCCATCACTGAAAATGGCTCTGGAGGATCGGCAGCTCCGTGGACACTGCTAATTGGAGTGGTGTGCTGGGCAGCACCCTCTTTTGACCAGAAACCACACCCAAGTGGCCCCTGCCCCCCCACACCAGGCCACTCCAAGAAGGAAAGTGACTCAAGGAGCATCCCACAGTGAGGAAGAACCTAGGCCCCAAATTGCAGGCCGTCGTGAGGTTTCTGCGGCACCACTTCCAACCTCTTCCAGGCCCAGGGACACCTTTGTCACCTCCTCCAGGGAGCTCGCCAGGACTTCCCAGGGGATGAGTCATTACTGTGCCCATCCCAGAGTTTCCAGGGTGCCATCAATGCCCACTTCCCTGCCCCTCTCGTCGGATGCTTCTCTCCCAGGATGTGTGTTTACTATAAGATGCTCCCTATGTGTTCATCACTTTACTCCTCCAGCCCTCACCACAGCTCTGTGTAAAGGGTGTTAATCATTCCCACTTGGCAGATGAGAACACTGAGGTACAGGCGATATAACCTGCTCAAGATCAAGCCCAGGTCCATCTGACTCCCTGGCCTCCTCAGCTCCAGAAACACCTCTCCCTACCCCTGTCCCAGCACATTGCTCAGAAAATGCCCCAGGTTATGGCACCAGGGTCAGAGGCACAGGTGTGGACTCGTGGGGCCAGTCACTGCCAGGGGAAGTGCTCTGCCCGTGAACTTATCCTGGGGTCCTGGAACCACGCTGGAGAAAGGCCTCAACCTGCCGCCACCTCCCCTGGCCAAGGAGACCAGCTGGGGCTTTAACAGGCGCCGAGCAAAAAAAATCTCCAGCTCTGGAGTTGGACAGAACCGGGTTCCAATCCCATACTCCTGGGCACACGCTCCTGGGCGCACAATTTCCTGCCCCCTGAGCCTCCCCAGGTGGTCCCCACTGTGAAATGGGGCTCATCGTATTGCTAGTTATTGAAAAGGAATATGTGCGGGCTCTGCCTAAGTGGAGGCTCTGGTCCCTTCCCCCTCCTGCTGCTATCCCGCTCCCGTCTCTCTGGTCTCAGTTTCTTCGTCTGTAAAACGGGCTCAGTCTCCTGCTGGCTCTGCTGCAGTACGGATGTTGAGGAGGAGAGAGACTGCGGTCTGCCATCAGGTACTGGCTGCCCCCACCAGACTGGGATGCTGCAGGGGGTGGGAGAGTCGAGGAGGAGAGACACCTGTGCACCTTTGCTCGAAGCACCTGACTCTGGGCTCTGGGCTCCCCATCTTTACACAGGAGCTAACGGAAGCCCTACCTCGTGGGGGTGCTGTCATAAATGAGTTGCACGTTAAGCACTTAGGACAGGGCCCAGCTCCTAGCAAATGCTCAGGAGATGGTCATTAGTCACAGAATAGGTGAGCGTGCACAGCCCGGTTAAGGCGACAGCTCCACGGAGCAGCCTGGCGAGGGCCTGGGATCTGGGCAGGGCCCCTGGCTACCATGCCAGCCCCCTGCTACCAATGCAGGCAGCACACAGGGAGAGGACGTCTCAGCTCCCTCGTGTGGGTTCAGTGCCATCCCCGGCAGTATCAAGAGAGGAAGAAGCCCCAGGGAGCGTTGGGTGTTTCTGGAGCCAGCGAGCCCGCCCGGCAGCCAGGGAGCAATCGCTGCAGCCCAGCCTGGCCCCGCTGCTGCTGAGAGGACGCCTTCTTCCCGGGTGGCAGTGTCAACAAACATTCCCAAGTGCCCACTTGGGAGCCAAGTGCCAAGGACACAGAAGTGGATGAAGAGTGTTCTCCTCCCACCGAGAGAGAGCAGGGGCGAGAGGTGAGCTCCGGGCTCTTTCCAGGGCTGTATCTCTGGCTCCCCCAGCCTCAGGCCCTCAGGCCCTCCAACCCAACAAGAGGGGGGCTCTGGGCACTGGCAAGGTGGAAACCAGCTTTCTACTCTCTGCTGCTATGATTTTGACTGCTGTATGTATCTCAGAGAAGCAGAATCACATATTTGTCTTTCTCTGACTGGCTTATTCCGCTTTGCATGATGTCCTTAGGGTTCATCCACATTGTAGCACAAATGTATCACAATGTCCTCTCTCCTATGGCCTTTCAGTCTCCAAAACTGTGAGCTGAATAAGCTATTTTTAAAAATAAGCTATCCCGCCTCCAGTATTTTGTTTTAGCAACGGAAAACAAACTAATACACTCTTTTTCTGTATCTTTTTAATTTTGAATGATGTCATGTATACTTAGTCAAAAAGTCAAAAACCACGTAAATTCTCAGAAGACAAAAATAACTGCTCGTTTTCCCCTTGTTCTAAATTGCAGGAGTGTTTTACAATGATTACAAAAGAGAAAGGAAAAAAAATCAGGTAAGCCAAACAAAATGATCCCAAACGCACTCCAACCCTCCTCCCTGAATGACTGCTGGCATTGGTGGTACACCCTTCCCAATATTTTCTTATGAAATAGTTTTTTCCTTATGAAGTTTTTAAAAAGTGGAAACAGGAGCAGACCACATTTGGTTTCAAGTGTGCTGTCTCCACTTAACAATCTATGGCAGCATCCTTCCGAGCAGGTGTACGCCAGGTGGGTGTGGTGTCACTGATTTAACAGACCCTCCACCTGTCATCCCCAAGACCTAGACCACAAAGAGCATCTTGGCACACTCCCGCTGACACACGGGGGAGTGGGCTGCTGCACCAGGGGGCAGGCTGAAGGAGGCTCTCCATCCACAGGACACTGCCTTTCTGCCCAGGCCAAGTCTCCGGAGACCCTGTACCTCCTTCCCCCCGCCCCATTCCCAGAATCATCCAGCCCGTAGCCACCAGGGCTCCAGCTCTTGCCCACCCCCTACACTGGGGGTGTACGCCCCCAGTCTTCAGGCATCCAGACCAATAAGCTGGAGCCCCCAGGGGTCTGTGCCCAGGAGGGCATGGGGGCCCCACCCAGGGATATGTTTACAGCTTTGAGATAAACAGTGACTCCCGAGGCTATTTTAGAAACCTAATGTGCACTTTGGGTCTCTCCGCTGTTTATTCCAAGCGACTGAGCGGCCGCAGGTGAACACGGGGAACTGCGGGCCAGCCTCTGTGATCTCCCACACGAGCCACGTCACACACCTCAGCGGCCGGGGCCCATGGCCTGGGAATCAGTCTCCCTCAGCGTCTGCAGCCTGGGAAGAGTTGGGTCCCCCATCCTGGATTGCTTATTGTTGTTTTGGGTGCTGGGGATTGAACACAGGGGCATTGTACCTCCAAGCTACACCCTCAGCCCTTTTTATTTTGAAACTGGGTCTTGCTACATTTGCTGAAGGTCTTGCTAAGTTGCTGAGGCTGGCCTTGAACTTTCGATCCTCCTATCTCAGCCTCTCAAGAACTGGGATTATAGGCACATGCCACCATGCCCAGCTTCATCCTGGGTGTAAAAACAAGGTTCAACAACCTTGAGCCAAGTTCCCTGGCCAGGGCTTAGTCTTCTCATCCTTGCAGTGGAGGAGAGCAACCCCCAGCGGGGTTAAATGAGGATGAACTCATACAAACAGGTTCCACGTGGAGTGAAAAGAAAGCAGAGAAGCCAGGCATGGTGGCAAATGTCTAATCCCAGTGACTTAGGAGGTTGAGGCAAGAGGATTGCAAGTTTGAGGCCAGCCTGAGCAATTTAGTGAGACCCTGTCTCAAAATTTAAAAAAATTAAAATTAAAAGAGAAGGGGTGTGGCTCAGTGGCAGAATGCCCCTGGGTTCAATCCCCAGTACTGAAAACGAAAAAAAAAGCACAAACAAAACACACAGACACCTAGGACATTAGCAAGGGACACTCAGAAGTCCAATCCATTCAAGCCAGACGAGGTGGCACACACCTGTAACCCCAGTATTTGGGAGGTTGAGACAGGAGGATTGAAAGTCCAAGGCCAGACTCAACAACTTAGCAAGATCCTGTCTAAAATAGAAAAAAAAAAAAAAAAAAAAAAAACATTAAAAAGAGCTGGGGGGCAGCCGGGCGTGGTAGCGCACACTTGTAATCCCAGCATTTGGGAGGCGGAGACTGGAGGATCCAGCAGGTTCACAGCCAGCCTCAGCTGCTTAGTGAGGCCCTCCACAACTTAGTGAGTCCCTGTTTCAAAATAAAGAATAAAAAATAGGGCTGGGGCTGTAGCTCAGAGGTAGAAAGCCCCCAGGTTCCATCCCCAGTACCACAAAAAAAAAAGGGCTGGGGATGTAGCTAAGAGGTACAGCCCCCCCACCCCCACCCTTGGTTCAATCCCCAGTACCAAAAAAAAAAAGTTCAGGCCATTCATAAATGAGAAGCCTGAAGCTCAGGGGGGCAAAGGGATGTACCCAAGGCCACACAGCAGTGGGGGCTCTCAGCTCCAGAGCGCATGTGCTTCCTGCCCCACCACTGGCAAGGGGAGGAGGCCATTCCTGAGCAATCCCAGGGAGGACAGGAGAAGAGTGACAGGGACCTGCCAATTACACGTGGAGTTTGTGCAGCTGACTGGCTGGCAAGGGGCAGGCTCTGGGCCCAGCTTGCACAGGTAATTAGACTGTGATGGTTCATGCCAGGAGAGGGGTTAGTGACTAAACACAGCTCAAGGGGACGCCCTCATTTCTTAATACCAGCATCCTGTCCTCATGGCAGGCCCTGGCATTCAACTTGATGGGAGCCGGTGGGAGGGCGAGGTGGTGCTGGGCACCCCCATCCACCAGGGTCAAGAGGTTCCTCCCACCTGTCCTGTCAGAGGGGAGAAAGCTTGGTCCCCTTGTGATGGCAGGAGGGGGGTGGGTAGAACGGAGCAAAGACTCCCAGGGAACTTTCGATGATGGAAAAGCCTCCTGCATGCAGAACCTCTTCTGGGAGCCTGTCATTCCCTCGTCCCCATTCTGCAGATGGGGAAACTGAGGCACACAGAGGGGAGGGGACTCACTCAGGGCCATATAACAGTTAACGTTGTAAATTGCTAGCACGCACCAGGCATGATTAACTCATTTAATCCTCCCGACAGTCTTATGAGGTCAGTATCACCCTGCCCATTTTAAAGATGAGCAAGCTGAGGTCCAGGGAAGCGAAGCAAGTTGCCCGAGGCCACGGCTCAGGAGTGGTGGACCAGGACTGGAATCCGGTCTCTGGAGGCCTCGCTCAGACCTGTGTGGCCTCCGCCTGCCTTACCAAGTGGGCCCGGCTGGATGAGAACCAGGCTGGTCTGACCCAAAGGCTGCACTCGTTTCCTCTGTGCCGAGTGTCCTCACTGGGAGGGAGAGGGTTGAGGAGGGTGGGCCTCAGTCTCCCAAGGGTCGGGAAGGACCCGCACTGTACCCCACAATCCTGCGTGGAGGGCTGCGGGCCCCACCTGGCTGCCGGGCCAGGCACTTTGTGGCCCTGCCCGTGTGAATCCAGTGTAACAGTCACATCGGCCCAGGCCGCACAGGAGGGCAGAGCCCTGGGCCTTCGACGGCCAGCAAGTCTGCAAAGGGCCACCCAGCGGCTGCCAGGAGCCTGCCCAGGCGAGGCGAGGCAGAAGGTCACCAGCTCCAGCTGTGCCGAGGGACCAGCGTGCTCCTCTTCTCACCCCAAACTCGCCGGGGGACTCTCCTCCCCTGGGATTCGGTCCTTCAGCCACAGGATCCCTGGCCGGGACTTAGTGAGACTGTCCAAGTCAGAGGGACAAGAAGGAGCCAGCCCGGGGGCAGGAGTGAGGCCACCTGCATCTGTCCCCTGCCACTATCCCCAAGCACTTTGACACCAGACAGACCTGGGACGGCTGCCGGACTCGGCCACTCCTTGGCTGGTAATCTGACAAAAGTGACCCCACCTCTCTGAGCCTCAGTTTCCACATCTGTGCATTGGGGGTGGCAGTACTGCCCACCTCACTGGGTCGTGAGGGTGTGGTGAGATTGCAAACACCAAGTGCCTACTATCAGTTGGTTCCTCTTAGTAACAGCCCCCCTTTTCGCTGCAGGAAGGGCTGGCACAGTGCCTGGGCCCTGGCCTGGTTAAAATGTCCCTTCCTCCCTTGGTGGGACTGGGGAGCTGTCTGATGTCCTGAGTCTTCAACTATCTGACATACGGTGGGCTCTCGAGTGTATTTACTGGATGAATGGGCTTGTGAGCTGGAGCCGCAGGGCAGAGCAGCAGGCAGGGTCCAGGTGTGAGTCCAGCTCTGTCTGCACTGACTTGCTGTGTGGCCCTGAGCCTGTCCCTGCACCTCTCTGGGCCCATCTGCGCATGGAAGCACAGACTCTCCTACCTCAGGAGACCCTGTATACGAGCTACGCCAGGGCAGTAGAGAGAGTGGCTAGAGGTCAGCCTGGCAGAGGTGGCCTTTTCCCAAATGGACTGGCCTTGCAGGGATAAGCAGTGGGGTCCATGCACACCCCAACAGACCAACAAAGGCAGCAGCCAGGCCTCCTCCTGGTGACTTTGCCTGGGGACAGATGGGACACAGTGTGGTGTGTCAGGCCAGATGGCTTGGCTGGCCCAAGGGCCAGGACACCAGCTGGGCGTCCAGCCCTGGAAGGCAGAACTGCTTAACCCCTTCCTGTCCCAGCCACAAGCGCTGGTGTCCCCTCTGCAATTTACTTCCTGATATACGTACAGGCCTCCCAGCCTCCACCTGCAGAGGTGAGGGGCCTCCCTGGGGCTGAAAGGGAGGCTGGAAGGCAGCTGGGAACCTTAGTTCAACATGGGAGCTCAGCTCTGAGGACAGCCCTGGAGTGTCAGGAACCTTCCAACCCTGGGACCAGCAACAGCAGGCACTGACTCCTGGCCGGGGGGTCCCGTGAAGCCACATTTACTGGCTGCTTCCCTTCCAAGACACCTGTCTGGCGCAGGGACCACCGGCCACTTTTACCAACCTGGAGAGTCCAAACTCCCCACCCCACCCGCCAACAGCAGAGACATTGCTGCCCCATGAAGCAGGACACCCGACTCTGCCGCCTGGTTAAATGGACTGAGACCGGGAGTCAAGTTCTCTGGGCCTCAGTTTCCTCATCAGGAAAGGTGGGGCCTGGGCCTGGCCTCCAGGACTGCTTCTGCTTCGGAGGGCTGCGTGACTCCAGGGGAAGGAATGCGCCTCCTCAGGAGCTTGTGGGATCCTAAAGGGACCAGCCAGATCTTCCCACACAGGGCATGCCCCAGCTCGTGTCTGAGTCAAGACACAGACCCTGGTGGAAGGTGAAGAGCAGAGTGCTGCAGGGGGGAAGAGGGTACACTCCCGGCCCAGAGGGGGTGTGGTGCAGCCTGGAGTACTGCCAGGCAATTGATGCCCACCCCCCCACACACACCCCAGTTTCCCTGCTCTGAAAACTAAGCAAGGAGAAATGCAACTTTATGCAGGATTCTGGCTAGAGACCAAGAAGCACTTCCCGATGGGAAAGAACCCTGGAAGCCATGTCTAGGGGTGGGCTCTGGAATGCTCTTCCTTGGCAGGAAGATCTTTGAGCGGGATCTGCAATGATCCAAGGCACGAGGTAAGAGAGAATCCGATGACTTCTGGAGACCCCAGGGACAGCAAGCCAGTGTCCAGCAAGGAACTGTCAGTCCTCGGGGGCTCAGCCGACCTGACTTTGCAGATGGGCAAGGGCGACATCTCAGGGCAGAACACAGCCAAGTGTGGCTCCAGCTGGCATCTCTGGATGTGCCCCGGAACAGAGGCCGTGGAGGATTCCAGAAAAGCCCAAGAACACCTCAGAACGAGGGGGCTGGGGGGCTGGGCATGAGGGGTGCCAGCCAGGGATGAGTCAAAGCAAGAGCACAGGGCTGGGGCCGGTGGACCTGACCTGAGTCCCAGCTCTGCCGCCAACTTGCTGTGCAATGCTGGGCAAGGCACTGCCCCTCTGAAAAACAGGGGGAGAGGGGGACTAAACCACCTCTAGAGACTCTTCCAGCCCTGCTTGAGAAGAGCTCCCTAAGAACTGGAAGCTCCCAGCTCATACAGCATCAGCCCCAAACCCAAGCATAGGGCCTGAGCACAGGGGCCCAGAAAGTGATAGATGGATGAACGAACGAACAAGTGGAGTAATCCTGAAAAAGAAGAGCAGATGGTCCTAGGTGTCCCTTGGAATGACTCCTTACACCAGCCCACAGGCCTCCCAGGAATCACTTTCCAATGACTCCAGCATCTAATCCCTTCTCGAACTTGTACATACAAGTGCACACACACAGACCACATACGCCACACACGCTCCAAGCACGGTGACTCGACTCTGAATCCCAAGAAGAGAAATGAAAGCTGGGAGCCCTGAGGTTACCTGCTCCTGCCTTACTGACTTTCTGAGACACCCTCCCGAGGCCAGGTGAGAAGTGAGACTCAGTATAGAGGTGACGCTGGAGGCCAGAGGCCCGAGGGCGTGGGCCTGCTCTGCCACCCTCTAGCTGTGACAAGTAACCCGCCATTTCGCCTTTCAGCCTCAGTTTTCGCCCCTGTACAATGGGTGCGACCGTGGCTCTGAGCACCACCAGGGGAAACGAGCAGGCTGGGTGTAGTGGGATCCGAGGTCCTGCCGCCTCCCTGGAGCAGCTGAGGGCACGCCAGGCCTCCCAGGCCGCCTCGGGCTTCTCTGTTGGGTCCTGCAATCAATCTCTTCCACCTGGTTCCCACCTGGGGGGGTGACGTGCCTGGACTTAAACCCAGCAGACACTACAAAGCAGCCTTTGTCTCACAGTCGAAACCCTAAACCACCGCCCTGACGTCAACCTTAAAGAACAATGGCAAGCCAGCCTTCCATGTCACCCATGGGCCAGGGCCAGGACTGAGCGCTTCCCCACAGGCCCCGGACGAGGCCTCCAGGAGACCCGGGCAGGCCCCCGCTGCCTTGAACCCCAAGTCTTCTGGCCCCCGCATCTCAGCCCCAGGGAAGAGGGCGGGGAACATGTGGGTTCAAATCTCAGCCGGCCCTGCCTCACAGTCCTGGGACTCTTTTTTTTTTTTTTTTTTTCCCGGTACTAGGGATTGAACTCAGGGGCATTCTACCTCCGAGCTACACCCCCCAGCCCTATTTTTTTTTTTTTATTCTTTATTTTGAAACTGGATCTTGCTAAGTTGTGGAGTGCCTCACTATGTAGCTGAGGCTGGCCTCGAACCCGGATCCTCCGGTCTCAGCCTCCCGAATGCTGGGATTACAAGCGTGCGCCACCACACCCGGCTGTCCTGGGACTCTTGATGGGACCCATGGAGCAGGTGGTGACATCGTGATGCCCAGGGACACTCTCCCCCTTACTGTGCCCACCTGGAAGCCACAGACTCTGGGCGACACCCTGGCTGGACATAGCCTTGAATGCTGAGCCTTGCCCTCCCGGTCACCCTGCGGACACAGCTAGGGAGGAGAGGGGACGTGACCTCCTGGCTGGCCGGCCCGGTGGCCGCTCTGCTAGGGAGAGGAAGTGGCCAGAACACAAAAGGCCAGTCTGCAGACGGAATGGGGAGGAGGAGTCCGTTCTCACCGTGCTGCAGCCTGGGAGCTGGGGAGGGCCAGTCTAGGGCAGAAGGGACAGAGTGTCAACAGCTGGGGTGCCGGCACCACACTCAGCCACCTCACCGGATCCTGTGACAACCTCATGAGCTCAGGGCGGCCCCACTTTACGGGGAGAGAACTGAGGCTTGGGCAGCAATGTGAACCCAGTGGGTCCCAGCCCGGCGACAGACATCAAAGCCCAGCCCAGCCCAGACCCAGACCCTCAGCAGGCGCTCAGGGAGAGCAAGCAAAGTAGTTACTTTCTAATTACTTTTTAATTCCCCACAGTTTAACTGTGCCTTAAGGCCCAAGAAGGACTCACCTACAAGCTGGAGGTCCCTGGAACTTGGCATCAGGCTATTATAGCTTTGCCAGACACCGCCTACAGAGCTCCGGCCTCCAGCTGCCCCAAGATGTTGTCAATGGTGGTGTTTTCTTTAAAGGCAGGTGTAAAGCCAGTTGCTGTGTAACCTAAAGACGCATATAGATCCAAAGGTGCAATGGCTAGGGCCGCGCCCCCAGGCAGGGGTCTTTGTGGGGGCTGGAGGACCGGGCTTTATGGTTCACCCAACGCCAACATGTCAGGTAAAGTTCTCAACACTGTGACAGGGCTCACACCAAGGCTGAGCCCTCCCTGGTCCTGGCTCACCATCAGCTCTGTGGGTCTCACTGTTCCATTTTATACAACGGGACAGGAGGCACAGAGGAACAATGCAGCCACACATGTGGCTGGCAGATGGGAACAGCAGGTCGGTCACCACCCCAGGACCCCAAAGCCAGGCTGAGGTCCCTGAGTGCCCTTGGCTATCAGGAGACAAACCCCATGGGTGACCTCAGAAGGGTCTTCTATGAGCTCAGAGAGCCTTGCCCACTGCACAGAGCGCTGGATGTCTCTGGAAGGGCAGAGTCTGAGCTCTGCACATGCCACTTTACACTTGGCGGGCCCCGAGGTGTGCCTCTGGTTCCAAGAACTCTGGTTGTGGGGGGGGGGGGGGGTTAAGACCCTCCTTCGAGCACTGCCAGCCCCCTGACCTCACAGCCCTTTGGGGTCAGTGAGAAGCCCTGGGTCCACCCCTCTGCTGGCATGTGGCCTCCGGGAGGTGCTCTCCCCGGGCCTCACATTTCTTATCTGTAAAATGGTCACGGGTGTGTGAGTGCGGACAGAGATAGAACACAGAAAGATGAACTCTCGGGTCTCTTTTAGAAAGACAGAAGGCACATCTGCCTGGTTGGGATGGCAGGGGAATGGCTTTGCTGAGAAGCTGGGGGATGGACAAAATGACCTCGGAGAGTACTTCTGGGGAAGTCGGGGGCGAGGAGCAGAGAGAGGCAGGTCGGCAGGTCAGGAGTTAGTGCACAGCTGGGGCCCCTCTACTCCTCACCTGAGGCCCCAGTGGCCAGCAATGAACTCCAAGAGGCGGCAGCAAGTGCTCCCACTAGGCAGTGACATCAAGACCCAGCCCACGGTACAAGGGGTCCTGACCATGAGGGTTTGGGATCCTCAGGGTATAGACGGAGAGAGGTTCTGGGCATGTGCTCACACGCACACACGTGTACACACACACGCAAACACACACACACACACACACACACACACACACACACACACACACACTGAGATTTGCAGAGCCCCAAGTCGCAGAGCCACCTCCCAGGGCCTGACATCTGTTGAGTACAGAACAAGACACTCCCTCACAGCCATGCCCCTGCCTCAGACAGGGGTGAAAGGGCCAGCCAGGAAGAACAGAAATCAGAACAAGGAAGAAGGAAGAGGGACAGGAGAGAGGATGAGAGATAGCAGAACAGAAAATGAGAGTCAAGGAGGTCATGAGGAAGACCAGAAGGTGAAGAAGAAGAAAGAAAAGATGACAAGCACTGGCCAGGCCCACAGCTCCGCCTGGGCCCACCTGGGCCCCGCCAGCCCTGCACACCAGCTGTTCCTCCACCTGGGGCACCCTTCCTCCTCCTCTTCTATTCTGACTGGACCTTCAAAGCACAGCCCAAGGGTTGGCTCCTCCAGGAAGCCTTCCTTAACTGGCCCTACACTGGCTCAGCTGCTTTCTGGAACCCTGGAGTTTGGGGCACCCCAGGGTTTCATCAATGCCCCCCCAAGAGCTCCAGGGCTCTCTGTTGGCAACAAGCTTCCCCCAAAGCTTCTACTGCTGCCCAAGAGGCCTTTTGCCCATCACTACAGTGGACCTGGGCCAAAAGGGGGTGCCAAGTGAACCCTAGGAAGACGGCATGACCCTGCCCAGAGAGGAGCCTATCTGGCGGCCAGGGGATTTCACAAGGTCCACTTAGACTCTTCCCCTCCCCCCAAATGGCCAACAGGTGGCAGCGAGCCAAGAACTGTCTTAAATAACCCAAGTAATAAAAATGGCCAATTAAGAGGCAGAAGGCAACGTCTCCACTGTGGGGGCGTCTCTCCACTGAGCAGCTGACGGGCGGGGGGAGCTGTGGGAGCTGCACACCCTGCAATCGGGGCACACACCCCGAGAGCAGCCACAGAGAGCAGAAACCTCAGGGACAGCCCAGAGACAGGCCCCACCCGGCGCAGCCAAAACCCAAAGGCCGATCCATGCCCGCCCTGCTCCATGCCCGGCCCTGCTCGGCACTCCAGGAGTCCCCGCCTTGTATAAGGACACAGAGCAGTGGCTGGGGCCTGAACATCAAACATCCTCCCCTCTGCCTTCTCCAGCAATCCATACAATAGGGTGAGCCCCAGTTTGCAGATAGGGAAACAGAGGCACTAAGAAGCAAAGTGCCTCTCCAAGGGTGGTGGCTAATAAGCAGAGGAGACACCCGGCTTCCTCTCTCACCGAGACTGAGTTCCACACAGTGCTGGGCTCCAAGCCACCTCCGTTAGCAGCTTTCTGTCCAAGCCCATCCCGGCAGGTGTGGGGGCCCCGGGGAGGCAGGACTGCAAGGGCAGAGGGGGTCACGGCATTCCACGGAGCTTCAAGTAGCCCAGGCTGCCAGGAAAGGTGGAAAGGAAGCCTCGGGGTGGGCAGGGTCCGGGGCTTCAGGTCACTTATCTGCCACAGGCACCGAACTCACCAGTTTGCACAGTGCCTCCGGGAGCATCGCTACTGTTAGTCTTCCAGACTCTTGAGGTCAGGCTGCTGACCCCTATTCACAGAATCGAAAGCCAAGGCGAGGCTCAGAGTAGGAAAGCATGGTAAGCAGTGAATGCAGGGTCTGGGGTCTGACTCCCTGGATTCAAATCCCAGCTGGCCCCTTTCGAGCTGTGTCTTAGCCCAGTTCCCTCGACTGTCTCTGTGGCTCAGTATCAGCGCCTCCAAAACGGGCCAATGATGAAGCCCGACTCAGAAGGCTGGGGCAGTATGAGTCCCATGGATTAAATGTGTGGAAAATGCACGGGCTGGAGCCCGGCAAAGGGTTCCTGCTGCATGAATATCTAACAATTTAACTCAGGAACGTTCACTGGGCTCCTAGTAGGCACAGGCACTGTTTCAGCAGGTACGTGTCATGTGACATGACACACTTGCCCGTGCCCCCGGACCCCGAGCTCCTGCATCCCCTTCCCCTGGTGCCCAGCATGGGCCTGGCACTCAGTGTTCTGTCCCGAGAATAACAGAACTTTGGCTTCTCGGCCGTCATACCCGGCAGTTCCAATTTCCCCTCTAAGAGGCATGAAATGACAGTCACAGGTTCCCTGTGCCCCCGCAAAGTTCACAATGCTGAGAGAAAGCAAAAGTTAGGGAGTCCCCAGCCCGAGGGCGGAGGCCAGCCTTCACCCAGCCCCCAGAATGCCCAAGGCACTCCCCTGCTTGTTCCCAGCTGATAAGAACTCCTGATCACAGCTCTGGGGACACTCAGGAGCCAGGCAGAACAAAAGGAGCTTTAATTTAGAGCATGAGACTTGCAGCCAGCCTGGCTTTGCTATGGACCACGTTGCTTCTCCCAGCTTGCTCTCCACCCTGCATTGCTGGGTGGGGTTTAACTGGGACCACACGGGACTCAATGGCAGGTGTGTTTCTTGCCCCACATCAGCCCAGGGGTGCCACCCTCGATGGCTGACCAGGAGCCCCCCCACCCAGGGCCTCAGACTCCTCTCCAAAGAGCAAGGGGTCTGGACGGTGCTCCAGCAGGGCTCCATTAGGGCCATCGGGCTCCTCTCCAAAGAGTAAGCGATCTGCACGGCTTGCTACGGTGGCTCAGGAGCCTCATCTGCATGCCATAGGCAGTGATTAATTTGCTTCTCAAGAAATAATTACCGTAAAGTGACAGCAGGAAGTCTCCCCTACATAGCAGCCACCACCTCCTGTTCTGCCACCTGCCATGGTAACATTGTGACAGGCGTCAGGGAGACCCTGCTCCTGGGCCCACCTCACCCAGGGTGGCCTTCAGCAGCCTTCAGGTGGCATGGGACAAGACCACCACCCAGGAAGTGCACTGAGCTTGGGGTCTGGAGGTCCGGACAGGACTCCCTGTGAGATCTGGGACAGACTTCTTCACTTCCCGAAACCTCTCGTTGGTAAAGTGAATCTTATCAACCACCACCTCTTGATGTCACTCTACTTATAATCACATATTGATAGACGTCATCACAGAGCCGGGCACCACTGAGTGCTCAATAAATGGCAGCTGTTGAGTCACACTTTAAAAAATACTTTTCCAGAATGTTTTTTTGTTTTGTTTTGTTTTGTTTTGATGGTACTGGAGATTGAACCCAGGGGCCTTCTACCTCTGAACTACACCCCAGCACTATTTTATTCTATTTATCTTTATTCTTTGAAACAGGGTCTCACTAAGTTGCAGAGGGCCTCACTAAGTTGCTGAGACTGACCACAAACCTGTGATCCTCCTGTCTCAGCCTCCCAGGTGCTAGGATGATAGGCAAGTGCCACCACGACCAGCTTCCATCATGCTTTCCTGACGCATTATTTCCGTTGATTTCTATAGCTATCCTGGGAAGCAGAACTAATAAGAAACCCTACCCACATTATACAGAGCAACAAACTGGGGTGTGAGAAAACTACCTGACATGGGCAGCATCCAGACCTCCAGACCGCTTGAGCAAGGTCCCAGAGGAAACGGTCTTCAGGAGGCGCCGGGCAAGCCCACCTCCCCCCACGCCCATTCGCAGGTGGGTAAAGCAAAGCTCTGGCCACAGCACGGGCTCGCGTGGACAAGGACCTGAACTCCACAGGGCTGAGTCGGGTCCTCGCCACCCACCCCCAGGGTCTTGGCCAGGTCACAGCCCTCGAGAGAAACAGAGCCCTTGCCGGTTTCTTGTTGGGTGACAGCTACCTTCTGTTGTACCAGAATGAGAAACCACATCCCGCCAAGGAAGCCAAGCACCCAGTGCCCAGCGTAGGCGGGAGGGCGCCCCCCTGTTGGGCTGACACAGTATCATAAATCTTCTTCACCAGCCTCCCCTCTGGCTCAGAATTAGGCTGGCAATGCCCAGCAGGCTGCAAACCCACCAAGGCCGTGGGCGATGGGCGTGGCCCACCCTGCCCCAGCTCCCAGCCAGCTGCTCCATCTCCACCCCTCACGGGGCTGGTACAGCTCCGGCTCCACCCTGCAAAGTCTTCCCCTGCCGCTCTCTTGTGGAGCAGAGCTGTACTATGAACATACAACACGCAGGGGCTTTGGGAGCCCACTGACTCCTCCCACATCCCCATTTTACAGATGAGAAGGCTGAGACTCAGAGAGACAAAATGCCTAGCCCAAACCCACTCTGCTTTTCAGCCCTACACAGGGCCCCAGCACCTGGCACCAGGCATAGGATGCTCACTCGAACTCACTGAGCTGAGGCAGGGTGCAGTGGTGCACGCCTGTGATCCATCCCAGTACTTAGGAGGCTGAGGCAGGAGGATCGAAGGATCAAGGCCTGTGTGCAATAACTTAACAAGGCCCTGTTTCAAATTTTTTAAAAAAAATTTAAAGGGCTGGGGTGTCGATTAGAAGCAGAATCCCCAGTACCACAAACTTACTGAGCCGCTGCATTGGGGTTGAAGCTGGGTCTTCAAGTGCAGACCCTTCCCTCCAGGCACAAACAAATTCTTGGATGCTGAGTGCATCTTACTCCCTGCCCCCGGGTGCCTACTAGCACACAGCAGCCAGACATGGGGTCCTGCCCTCAGCACAAATATTTACCCAGCATGGACACTGGCCGCCCTGGATCAGCAGAAGAAGAAAGACCGGGAGCTGGCTCCCACAGAGCCCTCAGTCCACAGGGGAGCAGACCCATCCCAAGCAGTTCCGATTTGAGGTGTGGGGCTGCCATGCCGGCGGAGGTGGGCACTCAGAATGGAAGAAGCTGAGCGTGGTGGTGCACACCTGTAATCCCAGTATTTGAGAGGCTGAGACAGGAGGATCACAAGTTTGAGACCAGTCTCAGCAACTTTAGTGAGACTTTTAGCAACCTACAGAGACCCTGTTTCAAAACAAAACAAAAAATAAATAAATAAAGGGCTAGGGGTATATCTCGGAAGTAGAATGCCTCTGGGTTCAATTCCCAGTACAAGAAAAAAGGAGGAGGAGGAGGAGGAGGAGGAGGAGGAGGAGGAGGAGGAGGAGGACGACGACGACGACAGAGAAGAGGCACTGTCCCTAATCCTGAGCAAAGGGAGCAAACAGCAGGGCTGCATTCTTCCCTGTCCCAGGTCTTCCACCATCTGTGACACAGAAAAAAAGGAAACTCCAGCCCAGCTTCATCTCCTCGACATGCTCAAAAGCCAGGACTGCAAATGCCAAGTGCTCAGCCTCCAGTATCACTGGTTCGGGGCAGGGTTTAAATCAATGCTCCTGGAAGTCGATGCCTCTGGTTGCAGCCAAGGGCACACTGGAATTCTAGTTTACCCTTCTGTGTCCTTCAAACGCTGACACGTGTGGGGATTCTGGCCATGGACCAGAAGACAGAGCCTGGGGTGGGGTGCCATGTGTGCACACACGTGCTTGTGTGTGCATGTGTGTGCACAACTGTGCACACTGTGGGGGGGGGGGTTGCATCCGGAAGGCCGAGGCAGAGCCCCGCCTCGCCTCACATTCCTCAGAGAAGGAATCTTCAGTGTCAGCTGTCTCCCTGTTTCCTTTTCTTTTCTGGGACCTCCCTCCCACCCCTCCCTCCAGCTTGAGACTCTGAGAATCCTTCCCAAATTTGTCCCCGGGGAAGCACAGCAGCCTGGCCGAGAGACTCTAGATGGAAGGGTTTTGTGTCTTTCTTTTACGAGAGGTTAGGAGGAAGGGCCCCGGGGGAGGAGAGAGATTTCCGGAGACACAAATCAACAGCTAAGAGCAGGCCCAACAAACACCCTTCGGAGATGCAGGACAAAGAGGCAGCCTTCTTCTCTCCGCCCCCAGCACCATCTCTGGCGCCTTCCATGGGACAGAGAGCAGCGACGACGTGTCCTGAAATGGATTTGTTGGGCAGTCCAGGGCTGTGCCAGAAATCCCCATAAATTAAGAGAACACACTTTGCCAGAGGAAGGGGTGGGCTGGAGTGGAAGGCATACCAGGAGACCCCCCCCAGGGGGGAGGGGGCTGACACAGGAGCTCATTTATTCCTTCCCAATTTCTGGGGAGCCACATCAGTATCCCTAGGTACAAAGGAGGAAGCACTGGCTCAGGCAGCTCAGAGAGGCCAAGCAACTTACCCTTAGTCACACAGATAGTGGCAGAGCTGGGATTCCAACCATCCCAGGCCTCCTCACTGGGAAATCAGAAATAAAGATTCCACACCAACGGAGTTTTAGAAATAATGAGAGTGTCCACGGAAGTGAAAGCTTTCTGGGGCAGTCTCTGGGCCTTGGGGCATTCAGGGGCAGCACCCACCTGCTCAAGAACCTCCCTGGGACATGTCAGGGAAAGGCGGGGGACATACCAGCTGACCCTCCCCTCACCCCTTTCTGGAGACCTCCACTCTGGCTGGTAGCCCAGCCCTTTCCAGCTCAAGGCCAGAAAGAGCTGTTGCAAAAGTCCCTCCCATCTCAGAAAGGGGTTTAAAAAAAAAAATGCTTAAAACAGACACACAGAAAAGTGGAGAGAGCTTTCTAAGGCCTGAAGGCAGGCAGATGATGCAGCCAGGAAAGCTCTGAATGGCAGATGGGAGGTCTGCCCAGGTCTGTGGCTGTGCGAGTCTCTCTGGGCCTCGGTTTCCCCTTCTCTAAGATGAAGTATACTGCTAACTCAGCGCTGTTTTCAAACTGAAACTTTCTCGGACTATGGTTTGGGTGTCAGACAGAAACTGAGCTGCTGGTTGACGTGGGTTAAATCCCGGGGGCTCAGCCGCCTGGCATCCCCAGAATCGCTCCACGGCATCCTGCTGTGGGCTTCGGAGTTCTGAAGGGCCCACTTGAAAACCACAGGACCAAAGGTTACAGTGGTCCCTTTAGACTCAAACAACCCTCCAGACAAGGGAAAAAAAAAATCCAGCCGAGGACACCTATGCCTAGCAGCCTGCATGGGAGGGAACGAGGCAGCCAGCTCCAAATCACATTCTCCTACCTAGTCACTGTCCGGGAGGGCCAGAGGAGCCCTGGACCGAGACACCAAACTCCTCGAAAAAGTCACCCTGCCCAACAGGCAGGGAGGTCAGCACTGGGCAACCTCCCCCGCAGCCAGTCTAGAGGGGACTTTTTCTTGACAACCTCAAAGTGCTCCTGCTTCCCGAGCCAATGAAGAAGCAGGAAACCGTATCAACAGTTCGGCCTAGATAATGGCTGGGCAGGGCTGCCCCGACCCTGATCCTGGACTCTAGTCACCTAAGGCAGAGACAGAAGAGGAATGGGGATGCCCAGAACAGAGAAGGGTCACACAAAACACATGGTCGTCTCAGGAGGCAGGAAGATCAGCCGAGACCTGGGCCATTTTGAGTCACAGACCTGAAGTACAAAGTGAGCTGAGGAACTGCACAAAGGAGCCCTACCATGGGAAGATGTGGGCCCAGAGGCCCAGAGAGGGCAGCAGTTAGCCGGAGGTCACGGAGCACAGAGTGAAAGAGCTGGACCTGCACCCTGGGAGGATGTGGGAGTCCAAGTCTCCCGGATTCCAGCTCAGAGGACTCTCCACCTATTTCAAGTTCAGCCAGATTCAGCAAGAATCTCCCAGGGAGCCGAGCGTGGTGGCGCATGCTTGTAACCCCAGTACTTGGGAGGCTGAGACTGGAGGATCCGGGTTTATAGCCAGTCTCAGCTACTTAGAGAGGCACTCCGCAACTTAGTGAGATCCTGTTTCAAAATGAAGAATAAGAAATAGGACTAGAGATGTAACTTGGAGGTAAAATGCCCCTGGGTTCAATCCCCAATACCACCAAAAAAAAAAAAAAAGAATCTCCCAGGGAAAAGCCCCCAGCTTGCAAACTCAGAACAGGATATTTTGGTGGCACTGGGTGGTGACAGAGTACAGTGTTTGTTTTGGTTTCCAAATCAACACTTGACAACCTTGTCCTCTCTACAGTTTCAGTGACCACATTTCCCACGTGGTAAAGAGCTGTTTGGGCTGGGGGAAACCAAGGAAGCTAGGAGCTCTGGTTTAGGTTGGAGTTTTCCAAAGCATGGTCCGTGTATCATGGACGGACAGGAGATGACTTTTTAACAGCACACGGGTGACTTTTTAACTTTAAAAAATACAGTAAATACATATGTTGGTGGATAGGTAAAGTGTTGTCTATCCATATAGTAGAACATTATTCAACAATAAAAAGGAACATCTTTCCAATGTATACTATGTCACAGATGAACCTCAAAAACGTTATCTAGCTGGATGTGGTGGTGCACAGCTTGTAATCCCAGTACAGAAGGAGGATCGCAGGTTTGCTGCCAGCTTCAGCTACTAAGTGAGGTCCTCCACAACTTAGTGAGACTCTGTTTCAAAATAAAGAGTAAAAAAATAGGGCTGGGGGTGTAGCTCAGAGGTAGAATGCCCCAGAGTTCAATTCCCAGTACCGAAAAAAAAAAAAAAAATTATCTAAGTGAAAGAAGGCAGACACAAAAGACTACATAGAGCATGATTCCATTTATATGAAATGTCCAGAAAAGACAAATCTATACAAAGAGCAGATCGGTGACTGTCTGGGCTGGGGTAGGAATGGGAATTGTCTGCAAATAGGCATGAAGGATGTTTCTGGGTGGTACAAGCGTTCTAAACCTGGACTGTGGAGATGGGTGCACAACTTTCAGAGTTTTCTAAAAATCACTGATATACTTCAAATGGGTGGCTTTTATAATATGCAAATTATACCTCAATAAAGCTGTTACACTATTTTATGCACATGGATAGGGCCACAAATCATGAAGGCAGAACCCCAAAAGCCTCCAGCTTGAAGAACACTGGGCTACACATCTCTGGATCCCCCAAAAGGCCAATGGTGGCCTCTGAGGCTGAGTTCCTACAGGTAGACCTCAGGAAACCCAGAAACTTTTCCTTTCCTGGCCAGGATCCCTCTGTTGGTCACTATGTGGGGTTCCGTGCTAGATGTCCTGGGAAGACCTGAAGCCTTTGGAGGCCAGCAGTCCAGGTAAGCACCCTGAGTTTTTCCCCCAGACTGTGACTTCTCTTATGGGCAGGGAATCAGAGGGGGGCTGAGAGCTCAAACTCAGACTTATACATTATCAAGACCAAAAGACCCTTTGAGATCATATAGCCCAGTGGTTTTCAAATTTTTTAAAAGTTGAATATATACTCACCTTCCTCCTCAAAAAAAAAAAAAATTGTTCTGGGAAACTCTCATACATCAATAAGTAAAAAGAGAATGTTTTGTGTATAAATTTATATTGCAGACTTAATTACATAATAGTTTCCCATTCTAAATTCAATTGATGCGATTGACGAGGCTATTTTGGTCCATGGATGATTGAGGGTGGGGATCGTGAAGCACAGTTCCACATCCAGTTTCTTTTCATTCTATCTCCAGTTTTGGCTGCGGAGCATGAAAGAGATCCTGACACACACAGGTAAGTATCTGCAAATAGGAGTCATTTTAAGTAGCTTTCGTGGTAATCTGGAAATACTCTTCAGACAAACAGAGACCAGGAGAGAGAGGCTTTGCCTTGACAAGTCAGCATGCTTGTGGAATCCAGTAAGTCAATATCAAGAACTTAAAAGTGAGAGAACATTTGAATGACTGAATTAACATCTTAACATATTTTTAAATCAACATTTTTATGAAATATTCAAGGAACTCCTAAAGCATCACTGAAGAAACCTAGGACTTGAAGGAGCACAGTTCCAGCCCACCCACCTCAATTTATAGATAGGGAAGCTGAGACTCAGACAAGGAAGTAGGCTTACTTTGGAAAAATCTAACGTGAACACTGAATCAACTTCAGAAAGGATGGGTCTTTCTAATTTGCAAAAAAAAGAAAAGAAAGGCGGGAGGGAAGGTATGCACAAACCCCAGAAAGGCAGGAAGAGAGTCGCCCGCACCCCACCTGCCTTGGCTCATTCCTGGCCAGCGCCAGCAGGTGACATCACATCCCACACCCTGGACGCAACTTACACAGATCATTGCTCAATGCCAACCCATCTCGCTCTAAGACAGGGCACAGTCTTCCTATCTCCTTAGTAGCCAGGTCCAAAAAGTACACACGCAATTAAACACACACAGCGCACGCCTGTGGCATGACGACACGGTCCACAGCCCCAGACAGGAGGGCCCGGCCCATCCCTCCCCCAGTTTCACCACTGAAAGCAAGTGCCTCTTTCCCTGGCCTGCCTGGGCAAGGCTGATCACCAAGGGCAGAGGGTGGCCTTTATAAAAGCACCAGGTCGTCCTCAAGTCCTCCAGAGCAAAGGGTACCCCAGAAGAGAAAGAAGCTCATCACCCTTCATGGGAGACTGGTATCTCCATGCACCTCTGCTCCCTCCTGGCTGGATGAGCACCTATCACTGTTAATAACATCCGATTGATTATTTTTTCTTTTGGGGGTACTGGAGAATGAAACCGGGCCTCACACATGCTGGACCCCCTCCCTTTTATTTTTGAGACAAGGTCTCACTAAGTTGCCCAGGTTGGCCCGGAACTTGTGATCCTTCTACCTCTGCCTCCTGAGTAAGTGGGATTAAAGGAGTGTCTACACATACCACATGCCAGGCCACTTGATTTTACTTTATACCTTCCATCAGCATCCTACCATCCCCCTTGAGCACAGAGGTGGATTTTACTATCCCCCTTTCTCTGATGAGCAGACAGACTTCCCAGTGGCATGAGAATCTCACCAGCAGGTGATGGGGCTGCCAACTGGTACTCCTTCCCAGTCACTAGTGTGCTCAGTGGAGAATAAGGTTGGAGACCCATCTCCAGCTCCCTGGGCAGACTTTAAGTCCTCTGGGTTCAGAGACATGGCTCCAAGTACAGAGTTGCCCATGCCTGAGAAAGCATCCCTGGTCCAGATGGCCCCTCCCCCACCCTGCAGACAGATGCTGCAGACAGACCCCTCTCTTATCAGAGAGCTGAGTAGACAGTATTGATGATATTGTCAGTCCGGTTGCAGGCAGGAAGCATGTGAGTTTTCCAGCCAGGGAATCTGGGCTGGGCCGTGTGCCCCCAAGGCTAGCCAGAGACTGTGGTCTGGGCCCATCCAATGTCCAGTCTTCCAGCCCAAGATATCTTCTCCTGGGGGGGTCCATAAACCAGGAGACTTGGGGAGTGTGGAGAAGAGGAGGCATTTTTTAAAAGCTTATGGCCAGTCTGATGCTGTTCTGGGTTCCAGCCTAGGGAGCTGGACTTCACAGAACTGAAACAATACAGCAGACCCTGGTCCCAGGGAGTAGGAACAGATACATCCATTTTCACACACATGATCTCGTTTAATTCAAGGAAAACAGAGGCAGAGGGCTGGTTAAGAGTTTTGGGGGGTTTTTTTCTTTTCACTCCTTGAGGAAGGAGAGCTTACCTCCCACACCTTTGGTGAAATACCTAGGCTGGGAGACAGACTGGCCAGGAGTAAAGCCACTGGTTCTAATCCTGACTTCACCACGTATTAATGAGCTAAGCTGCCGTAGGCAAGTCACTCGGCGGCATCTCTGCGCCCTTGGTTTCCTCGTCTGCACAGCCAAGATGAGACTGCCTCACACACCGCATTGTCGTGAGGAAGAAATGAGACACGCACAACACCACTGGCTATTACGTCGGTCCGCTAGAAAACAAAGTGCCGGGACCCGCGACCGCGGCGCCGAGGTATCCGCACCATAAGTCAACGCCTGCCCGGCACAGCCTTCCTAGCGCTGGTAGCCCGCTCTACACACCCAGCTTAGAGCCCACCTGCCAGGACCAGCTGCCCGCCCGGCCCCGCCCCTGCCCCGCACATTCCGCGGCTGCCGGGACCTGGACGCCCCCTCCCAGGGAGCGGCGGGGGAGGGGCGCCGCACTCACCTCCGCTTGTACTCGTCGCGCTCGCGCTTCACCTTGGCCAGCACGTTGTAGAGCGCGCGGATCTCGGGCGTGATGGTATCGATCTGCACGCCTACGCCGTCGGGGTGCACCCACGACACCCCGGGGCCCTGCACGGTCTCCACGCCGCCGCCGCCGGTGCGCCGCACCTGCGTGTAGCTCCAGATGGTCCCGGGCAGGCGGCCGTAGTGCTGCGGGTGCGAGCCGCCGCCGGGGGGCAGGCAACCCAGGGCTACCGTGTTGGCGTTGGCGCCGGCTGCGACGCCGCCGGGCCCGCCGCCGGGCGCGGGCGGCCGCAGCAGCTCGGGCCCCGTCTGCACGGCCTGCTCTCGGGAGAAGGTCTTGTAGCGCAGCCGCCGCTCGCGCTCGCTCTGCTGCTGCTCCAGCTGCTTCTCCAGCAGCCGGTTGCGCCGCTCCAGCTCGTGCACCTTGGCCAGGAAGCAGCGGAAGCGCACGTTAAGCCCCTTCAGGAGGTGGATGTTGGAACCCAGGTCGTCCCGCAGCGCCGCCGTCACCGGCGACGGCCCTGGCCCGGGCCCGCCGCCGCCGCCACCGCCCGGACAGCCTCCGCCGCCTCCCGGCGGGCAGCCGAAGGCCAAGGCCATCTCCCCGAACAGCAGCGAGTTCACCATGCGCCGGCCGCGCGGCTCCGGGCCCCGGGCCCGTGGCTCCAGGTGCGGCTCCAGCTCCGGGCAGGGCTCCCGGCGCGGCCGGGCCAAGGCGGGCGCGGGCTCCAGCGCGGCCGGCCGGGCGGTTCCAGATGCGCGCCAGATGCGGCCTCCGCAGAGACGGCGGGCCGGACTGACCCCGGATGTGGGCGCCGAGGCGAGGGAAGGGACGCGGCCGCTCCTCGGGATGCAGCGGAGGCCCTAGGTAGCGAGGGTCGCGGGTGCCACCGCCGGCGCTGTCAGAGACGATGTGGAAAGGCCGCGGCAGCCGCGCGCAGAGGACTCTCGGCCGGCACTGCCCCCTCTGCGGCGGGCCCCGCCCACTGCAGACACGGGCCCCGCCCCCGCCAGGGCCCCGCCCACCCCTCCTCCCTCTGCGGCGGTCCGGAGCAGAGGCTCCGCCCCCCAGGCCCGCAGAGCCGGGCCCCGCCCACAGGCGTGAGGTCCTGCCCACTCCCGTGCTCCACTGCTTTCTTCACACCGGCCCCTGCAACTCTGGCTCCGCCCAGCTCCCCGGGTGGACACGCCCTCCCTTGCACCCGGTCTGGCCATCCCGCAAGGCTCCGATTCTCTGCCGGGGAACGTGGACCGCAGAACTGCACCAGGGAGCAGGTTAGCTGGAACCGCAGAGCAAGCCCGGCCTCTTAAAGGGGCCGGCAGCCTCGGCATTGCTCACTTCCCCTTTTAGGGAGTCCCTCCCCCACCTCATCTGCTGTGGAAGCCCTCTTTCTGACCTGCCTCGCCCCAAATTCCCCTGCCCTAGATTCCACGCATGCAAGTGACCACAGCCCAAAAAGGCTGAGGGGCAGCAGCAGCCGAATCGGCACCCGCCCCCACTTCAGACTAAGGAAAGTCAAGATCGCCCTTCCCGGGAAGAGGCCGCGCTTCCGCCGGCACGCTTCCGTCCCCCACGCGGCACGCTTCCGTCCCCCACTCCTAGGTCTCTGGCCCTAGTCTGTGGGCCTCGTCCTGAAATCCGCCTGGGCACTTTGAGCCCGGTAGTACCCGGGCTCACAGAGGCGCCTGGACCGGAGGGGGGCGCGAAGATCAAGCAAAGACCCTCGGGGAATGAAGCTCCACCAGGGGCTCCTCGCCACTGCTCACGCACAGGCTGAGAAACAGCAGAGCCCAGAGCTGGGGACCCATTTCATCCGGCCTCCCTAGCTGCAGCATGGGGAGGATGGGGAGGGAACCAGTGAGGAAGATACATTCATTCATTCATTCATTCATTCATTCATTCAAATGTTTTCCACACCTCCCACCCTAAAGGTCAAGTTCTCTGGTCTCCTGGTGTCTGCTGAACCAATTCACAAACATTAGCATATGCCAGGTACCATATGCTCAGGTACTATGCCCATTTTATAGAGATCATCGAGACCCGAGAAGCCCTAGAGACCCCAAGGCACATGCTCTAACCAGCCTGACACTGCTGGCCTCTTACTAATTTCTGCATTTGACCCTTACCACAAACCTCAGAAAGGAGGTGACCCCACCTTTGAATACCTGTGGCTCAAACTGTGTGCATGATAGCCAGGTATGTGGCTCATTCCAGATTCTTCCGGCCACATTGGCATTTAGTTTCTGTCTTGTTATTAACCTGTGTGTTTGGTCTCTTTATGTGTGAGCTTGAGGGCAGGTACTCTGTCTTACAGGGACAATATCTTGTTGTCCTTGGTGACAAAAGAGACACAAAGGAGACACGGGCTTGCTCCGAGTGATATGGTGCCTGTGATGTTAGTCTGCAGTGTTTTTTTTTTTTTTTTCGGTACTGGGGATTGAACTCAGGGGCATTCTACCTCCGAGCTCTACCCCCAGCCCTATTTTTTATTCTTTATTTTGAAACCGGGTCTCACTAAGTTGCGGAGTGCCTCACTAGGTAGCTGAGGCTGGCCGCGAACCCGGATCCTCCGGTCTCAGCCTCCCGAATGCTGGGATTACAAGCGTGC
>PVLC010009507.1:0-53712 GCA_004027655.1 Graphiurus murinus
ATTATGTTAAGTGAGATTAGCCAGTCACAAAAAGTAAAGAAACATATGTTCTCCCTAATATGCGGATGTTAGGGAGTAGATGGGACATAAGAGGGTCCCCAGATGAAAAAGTAGAGACCCTCAATAAACAAAGAAGTAGACTTAACCGAAGGGAATGGACGGGGGGTGGGGGGGGAGAGCATACTAAGGCACATGATGTACTTACACAATTATATCAAGATCACTCACTGAACTGAACCTGAGAGGGAGGGAGGGCGAGGGAGCGGGGTGGGAATTGGGGATAGGGTTAGATGAGAAGTGTGTGCACATTTGTCTTTATCAGTTTGTACCTAACAAAAATGTATAAATACAAAGCACGAATTATTACAATAAAAAAAAGAAAAAAAAGTAATAAAGTACATTTGGAAAACAGAAGAAAAAGACTCCCCAGTGCCACTACCCAAAGACTTTTCTCGATGTATTACTTTCACACAGTTCTGATCGTATTGCATATAGATGGTGATTTTTCTCCCCCCGCCCCTTAACAGATAATTATTTGAGGCTCTTTGGTTTGTGCAATATGTTTACCACTTTGAAAAACATTAGGAATGGGAGGAGGCAGCATGGAACAGAACAATGGAGAGGGGACTGGCTGGAGAGGGAAGAGGGGCTCCCGGGAGCAGGTCCTGGCACTGAACCATCACTGTGTTTCCATTTCTTGAAAACAAAGAAGTAAGTTTAAATGAAATGGCAAGCTTCCTTGGCTCTACCATTCTCAATTCTGTGAGACGATGAGAACTTGTACCTTTGAGACATACGATCTGTCCTGCAGGCCAGGGCCACAAAGACGGGCAGGCCAGGTGAACCGGAGACTGTGGCCATGTGAAGTCAGATGCCTGGTACATCACAGTAAAATATACAAAAATGACACTTAATATCAGATCTTCCCATTTTTCAACAGAAGCCAGAAATCTAGATTTTCAAATGTTAGTACTTATTTTGAAAATCAAAACAAAAGGAAACACTGCAGAGACTGAACAAAACTTGTCTACTGGGTATGGGTTTGTAACTCCAGCAGCAACTTGATTAGGCTGGGTAAAGGATGGAAGAGCCGTTTAGCTGGAGTAGTGGCACATGCCTGTAATCCCAGTACTTGGGAGACTGAGACAGGAGGATTGCAGGTTCAAAGACAGCCTCAGCAATTTAGCGAGACTCTAGGCTACTTAGTGAGAAGTGAGATCCTGTTTAAAAAAAAAAAAAAGAATAGGGCTGGGGGTGTAGCACAGAGGTTGAATGCCTCTGGGTTTAATTCCTAGTATCCCATCCCCATACATACACACACACAGTTGTTCAGCTGGGCATGGTGGCACAAACCTGTAATCTCAGTACTTAGGAGGCTAAGACAAGAGGATCACAGTTTCAAGACCAGCCTCAGCAATTTAGTTTGAACCTGATTCAAAATAAAAATTAAAATAGGGCTACCTTGGAGGTAGAATGCTCCTGGGTTTAATCTCTAGTGCCAAAAGAAAAGAAAAAAGAGCTTCTCATAAGACATTTTGCTATGTAGCAAAATTATTACAATAAGTCTAAAATCTCTAATGTTGATATTAATGGTGAAAAAAATAATCTGGGAGTTTATCAACTCTAGTTTTTTACATCGACAGGATAATTACTTCCCTTGTGGATTCCAAAAGGCACTGGGACTGAGCCGGGCTTCTTGTACCCTCCTAAATAAGTATGCACCATATTGCAAACAAGGAATCCAGGGTCCTCCGAGGCCCCGGCTCCTTTTCTATGGATTTTTCATAATCACATCTGGATTCATATCAAATCCTCCGTCTTCTGCCTTAATCACTCAGTTTAAGCTGAAAATAAAAATGATGAAAGTCTTAGGTGTTCCCTTAAGTGAGAACTGCCACCTGCAGCAGTTTATTCTGTCCCTCCTGGTCTTTAATCTCACCTTTTCAGACAAAGGATGATCAACACCACCAGACGCGAGCTTCTGACTCACTTGCTGAAAGCGGCGCAGAAAGGGGATTTAACAACTTTGAACTTTTCGTATGATTTTCGCCTTTGACACAGTTGTTATTAGAGATCTGAAGAAGCACCAGCCCCAGCGAGAACACAGGTTTCTAAATGATTCATCTGGCAGACCTTGGCATTCAATCCAGGTGTAGGAATGAACAGCACAGCCCTGGGCTCCATCCCCAGCTTGGAAAGGCTTCAGTGAAATTCTATAGCAAAAGGCCAGGAGCTTCCCTGACTTTCCCTTTGTTCTACCAACTTTTTTATCTCTGAAAAGCAAAGGGATTTCCTCAGGGGATTAAGCAGAGGAAACAACCTGAGGTAGGGTTAGTGTTTCATTAGGATTAAGTCCTGAAAGTATCTGAAGCCCTCTCAGTAAGAAGTCGTTTTCCACAACCCTGGACTGCTCCAGTATCCAGCACCCAGCGCCCAGCGCCCAGCGCCCAGCAGCCCTTGCCCTGCAGGGCAGTCTCAGTCTCCTTTCCTCTGGGCCACAGGAACATCTTGGGCAGGGAGTGGTGCTTTCTTTTCTCTCCTCCTCTTTTTTTCTGCAATGCTGGGGATTGAGCCCAGGGCTTCCACATGCTAGGAAGTGCTCTTCCACTGCGCTACATCCCCAGTCCTCTTTAAAACCTTGAGACAGGGTCTTGCTAAATTGCCCAGGCTGGCCTCGAACTTGTGATTCTCCTACTAGTGTGGTTTCCTTTTCTTTTCCTTTTTTCTTGTGGTAGTGGGGATGGAACCCAGAACCATTTTTACCACTAAGCAATATCCTCAGCCTTTTTTTCTTTTTTTTTTTTTTTTTCTTGAGGCAGGGTTTTGGTAAATTGCCAAAGTTGGCCTGGAACTTGCAATCCTCCTGTCTTAGCCTCTCAAGTATTGGAATTTCAGGCATGTGCCACTATACCTGACTTCTTACTCTGTAGATATAACAGACACAATAAATGTAGATATTTATGTTTTCTTCCTTCCTTCTTCTTTTGTTTTGAATTTTTAAAAGTTCTTTTTTTGGGGGGGAGGGGTGCTGGATATTGAACCCAGGGCACTCTACCACTGAGTTACACACACACCCAGCCCTATTTTATTTATTTGTAATTTTGAAACAGGATCTTACTAAATTACTGTGCACTGGCCTTGAACCTGCATTCCTCTTGTCTCAACCTCTTAAGTACCAGGATTACAGGCTTGTGCCACTGTGCCCGGATTTATGTTTTATTTTCACATAATGGCAACACCTTGTGAATTCTGTCTTGCTCCGTTTTGCTCATGTACCAACTGATATTGGAGATCATTCCTCATTAGAATATTGTTTTCTTTCCTTTTTCTTTGTACCTTTTTTTTCCTTTTCTGGGAATCGAACTCAGGGCTTGCACAGGCAAGCACTCTACTACTGAGCTACAATCTCCAGTGCTTTTTAAATTTTGAGACAGGGTCTCTCTAGTAGTGGTTTCTTATGGCAGAAATGTGTCTCATCCAAAAGTGGAACATGCTTCCCCCTTCCCTTGGTATTTTTTAATAGTTTTTACATGTTTTATTTTGTTAACATTAAATTGTTTTGGAATAATTAAAAAAAATCAGTAGATGTTTCATTTATCCTGCCAGTGTCTTGGTTCCAGGTCAATGACAAGAGATGAGAGACAGAAGGAGATAGATGATTAATGTTCTTCAAGATAGATCTTAGATGCTTCTGTACAAAGAATGAGAGCAGAGTTTCTGTCCACAGAGGGCTTCTAGGTTTTCAAGATGTTCAAAGTGCAGTTCTACAGATTTGTCCTACTCACACTTTTTATTGCGAACCAGGAGTCTGCAGTAGGATTAAGTATGATGGTAAAGGATAAGAATGTGTCCAAACAGTTATGCTAAAAGCAGTCTAACATGTCTACCTCCTGTCATCATGAGACAAAGCTGCTACAAATTCTTTTTTATTTTTTCTTGGTACTGAGGATTGAGCCATTTTACCTCTGAGCTACACCCCTAGTGCTTCTAATTTTTTTTATTTTAAAACAGGGTCTCTCTAAGTTTCTGGAGGTTTCACTAAATGCTGAGGTTGGCTTCAAACCTTTAATCTTCCCATCTCAGCCTCCCCAATCCTGGGATTATAGGCATGAGCCACTTACACCCGGTTACACATTCTTAAACTGATACCTAAATCACATTTCTCTCTCTCTCTCTCTTTTTTTTTTTTTTTTGCGGTACTGGGGATGGAACCCGGGGGCATGCTACCTCCCAGCTACAGCCCCAGCCCTATTTTTTATTCTTTATTTTGAAACAGGGTCTCACTAAGTTGCGGAGGGCCTCACTAAGCAGCTGAGGCTGACCACAAACCCGGTCTCAGCCTCCCAAATGCTGGGATTACAATCGTGCCCCACCACACCCGGCTCCTAAATCACATTTCTATTAGATTTGTTTTTCTGATTTTTAAACCTTCTCATTTGTGGTTATATATTTTAAAAACTTCAATGAAAACTTGAGTGACTAATTTTTAAAGAAACCATGTTTTTAGTTATTTTCAAAGTTAAGCTAGATTTTTCTTTTGATTAATAATTAACATTAAAATTTCCCCAAAGCCAGTGATTTTTCCACATTTATTTCTGCTCTACTATGTTTTCCTCTCATTTACTCTGATCACTCTCCATTTTTAGGGAGATGGTTGGTTCAGGCTTTGATTGCTTTGGCAGTATCTCATCTAATTTGACATATTACATCAATATTTTCATTTGAAAATCCTCTTTCATAATTGTGGGGTTTCCTTTCAGACTAAATATAATTTACTACAGTTTATGTCTTATTTTTTCACATATTCTGTGTGTTTAAGCACTTTATTTTGTTATTTCTAATTTTCTATTTACTCTCTGGATATATAGCATATGGGATTTTGACTAAAACTTCATAATACAAGATAGTCCAGAACATGGTCAATTTTTAAGATACCCTTGGGCAAAAAAGCCAATTAGCTTACACTTCCATGTGGTGGTCTGCACAAATATTAAGTCTAATTAATTTTGTATCACATAGATAATTCTACTTTTACAATACTGATATTTCAAATTATATTATGTATTTTATTTCTGCCCATTTCTTCTGTTCATGCATACACACACACACACACACACACACACACACACACACACACACACATTTTTCTTTTTCTTTTTCTTTTGAAGTTTAGAATTTTTAGATGGTCAAATTATATTTCCTGCTGCTATTGTGGTAAAATCTAGTTTTTAATAAGAATCTTAGGGTCTTTAATAGAAACATGTTTGAGATTTGACTCAAAAGAAAATACAACCGATGTACTTTGGAATGATAAAGTCATCGCCTGCACTCGTTCCCTCTGTCCCCATTAACCTCTGTCTCTTGGCAAGCCATTGACCTATCTATTTTCCTAGTAAGCCCAGGTTGCAATTGTGTTACCTGGGTGAGTCACAGTTGGCCCTTATATTGGACAACCTGATAATTACACTTTGTTCCTAGAGTCAATGTACATTCATAAATCCTCTGGTCCATGAAGCCTAAAACCTCGTGACTTTTCAACAAAGTCTAAGCTATCAAGGAAAATGAAGCCTATAGCCTGTGATATAATTTCACTTAAAGATTTACGAGAAACCCGTCTGTTTTTATTATTAAATTTGCTCACAGATTAGTCACGATTATTTGTCAATTGCTTCCAAATATTAGAATCGCTCTTTTCTCTCAGCAGGCAACGATTTCTACCCAGGGACAGATGGTTTATCTTCCAATCCTCTTAGATGCATAGAATTCATTCTAGGAGTGTGCCCTGCACGTGAATGAAATGTGAGTGCACGGACTGTCTGGTCTTTAGAGAAAAGGCAGTAAGCAAGTAATACTTGTTCTCCAAGTGGTCAAAGGGCCAGAAGAGTATGAGTCCCATGCAAGTCTTTTTTCTTCATGACACTTACTTGATTCACATTCCAGTTTCCTCCTCCACACTTCCCGTGTTTGCGTAGCATTTATTTAGGATAATTATGCCATTAGTATTCTCAGGCTGAATTCCTCAGGAGTTGCTTAATGGCCAGCATTTGGCCAGAACCCTGAGGTTTTCTGCATATCAAAAGCTCATCTTTTATATAATTTTTCTTTTTCGTTGAGTTTCTTAAAATGTAAGAATAATTTTTAGATTAAATGCCACACTAGCGTTTGCTACCACTGAATATTAGCTTCTGCATCTCTTCCATGGTTACAGTTGGAATAATCTTCCCTGGAAATGCAGTCCAGAGAAACACAGTGATTAGTAAGTTGCGGTCACAGCTACTACCTACTGTTCACTTACTCTATTGTAGCAACTGTGCTGATCATTTCATGAAAAAGTCACACCATTATTTTTTCCTCTTATAGTTGGAGAAACTAAGCTCTGTGAAAAACTTTTCGAAAGGTCACACACTAGAGAATGGCATAGGCAGAATTTGTACCTAAGGTCCTTCTGGCATCTTATATAGGTAACTATAGGACTATACAAGAAATAACAGGTCATGGCAATGTCCACTCAGCATCACATTATTGCACATCTAAATTTTCACCTATGCTATTTCTTCCAATCCACTTACCCTTGTTTACTTGCTTTGCCTCCACGTGAAGGGCAATGTTTAAAACTCATTTGAATGACTGTAGTCCCAGCACTTGGGAGACTGAGATAAGAGGATCACAGGTTCGAACACAACCTCAGCAATGTAGTGAGACTCTCAGAAACCTAGTGAGACCCTGTTTCAAAACAAAAATATGAAAAGGGCTGGGTGTATAACTTGGAGGTAGAATGCCCCTGTGCTCTATCCCCAGTAACAGACACACACACACACTTGAATAAATGAAAATGTTCCTTCATTCAATAACACTTTGTTGAGTTTCTCCTTTGAATTGTGCAAGGTAAGTAAGCTAAAGGTTAACAATGCCTGCCTTTTGAGAAGGTCAAGTCAAGGCGGAGGAGGCAGAACTGCAAATGTATTGCAACCTATGTTGTAGCAGAGACACACACAGAATGCTGTGGAAACAAGGCAGAAAAAGCATGCAGTGATAGACCAGCTACTTCCTAAGGGGTTTCCAGGCAGAGAGGCGTTAGGTAGGGTGACGGGAGCAGCACGCTCAACTTAAGTGGAGGTGGGAAGGAAATGGCATCTTCCATTCCAATAATGGTGACAAGTCCAGCAGATCTGAGGGTAAGATGCATAGCATGGGGCAAGAGGAAAGAATGTGGAGAAAGAGGCATGTAGCAGGAAATAACCCCAGAAAGGTATTGATTAGGGGGTGGCGACAGCCTGGGAATACCATACAAAAGACAGACGTCTAGAGGGTCAGATGGGTAATGTCCAGCTGTGGAGGGGGGTGCAGACAACAGGAATGGGGCCTGCTTGTCCCATGGAGGGACACCACTCAGGATCTAGCTATGTTGCCAGGGAAGAATGCAGGCCCAATGTGTGGATCCTCTGATTAACTCTCAGATAAGGCCCAGAAATCTGTTTGGACAAGCTCTCCGGCAGATTGTTAGGTGCACTGAAGATTGGGTGAGCTAGACAACAAGCAGCTAAGGATTTCCAGGTTTAAAGAACAAAATGAATTGCCTTTATTTTTTTTAAGGAAAAAATATCTTTATTGTTTGAAGCATGACAAAGGATAAACAAAAATTGGCATGGCATTTCATTTCTTTAGTCATCTCAATGAAGTTATAAAAATACAATGTCTCTTAGTTTTTGTAGGCTCTTGAAAATGTCTGGAAGATCATACTTTCATAATAAGATAAAAAGGCGCAACACACAATCAGATGAGAAAAAATAAAACCAACTCACAAGTACAAGTGAAATTGCTTTGGGAAAAATGTCTAACTGTAGACTCCCACATAAACAGGAATTTGCTTTTTCTTCTTTTCCCCAAGTCACCTAGAGATACTGTAAATGAGGTCTGCCCTCTCCCACCTTTGTTTTGATGCAGGTTAATAGAAAAGCAAGCTACAATTACCTTGCCTGTTTTTAACTTTAATCTTCATTTTGCTTAAGACAAAACAAAAGTCTTAATTTGTAACCAGATCTTTTAGAATGCCTGGCTCATTTTCATTCTGATTCAAATTGAAATTCATTTAAAAATATAAAGATGATGCAAGTGTGTTTTTAATAAAAAAGTGCTTATTATTCAGCTGCCAAAATCCTACTAAGCAACGATATTTCTGAAGTTCTATGTACATACACACGTGTGTGGTTTTAAGAACAGCCACTGCATCATTCTGCTTTTTAGTACGAAGAAATCACACTAACATGATCACCATGAACAGGGATCCTAGGTTCAGTACAACCAACTTGTCCATTGTATTCATCTGTCATAGAAAAGATACCCGTGCTTCATGTGCTTCTAACTTTTCATTTTCCCTCAGGTTAGCCAAAGCATAAACAACCTGCCCCCAAATTAAATGAAAACCTACTACCCCATGTCACAGATGTGCCATTATTAATTAAAATAAGTACATTCTTACTGTGAAAATTCTGTGGTCTTGGAATTTTTATTAGAGTGTCTTTTCAAGGCATTAGTAAGAATATACATTTTTTTAAACTGAAAGAAAAGTCAGATCAATAACTCACTTTCTACATTCAGAATGCTATTTTATAAGCACATGAATCTTTTTCCTTCAAGAGCATGCTCACTAAAGAAATACATTAATTACTTTAAGGAATTGCCTGGGCATGGCCAATCTGAAGTGACAACAATAAAATCTAGAAATCTGGTTACTTCCTGGCAGGATTTGGATATAAATGATAGCTGACTTTTAAAATAACGTGGGGGAAAACACAGAGTCACTTCGATGCTTACCACTTTATTACTGCAATCATATTTGATGGTGATTTGAATTAGTCCTTGACATTGATTTGTGTGTTCAGATCAGTCCTTAAATGTGCCTTTTCTGGCTTTTGTTCTTTTGCTCACCCTTTGAAGAAATGCCATGATAAGCAGCATCCGGGGTGTCAAGCTGAGGATCTTGCGCTGCAGGCCTGAGGATGAGTCCGTGTGCTCACTGGCCCTCTGCTCCCGATTTCCTATTCAACTCTTCTGTTGGATGACATTGAAAAGCTTGTGCTGGTTTTCAAGGCAGTCTTTCAGCTTATCCTCCGTCAAAGTCAATCGCTGCTCCAAAATGGAAACAGTCTGTGAACAGGAGGACAAAACGGTCAATGCTTGGTCACCCAGACGATCATTATGATCTCTGCTCTGCACAGGAGACCCCTGTCGGGACAGGAGCTCCCATCTTCTGCCAAAACATTGTCTCAGAAAGGAGCCCCAAAACTTTCTTTGCTGCTGAGCCCTGTCATAGGGCAAAGTACTTCCAAGCAAAATAAAACCCGATACATATGAGGACAAAGAAAGAGAGGTGAGTCTTCTGCAGACAGTTCTGATGTCTGATCTTCTGAAGCCTCAAAGCCAGTGAAGGGGGAGGGGACAGCATTCTAAGTGGTGCTGCCCGCCACATGGAGGGTGGGGCAAAATTCCATGTGCTTGCCCAGTGCTACTGAAATTCTGTCATGGTCATTCTGTTACCGTCCAACCCATGGCAAACCACACCTACAGCACCCCAGACAGATGGGTACCTGGATTGCTTTGAGAGTACCGTAACGATCGATGACAGTTCTCATCCAGGAGAACGTAATTGGCACTCATGTTGTTGGAGCACCGAATAAAGCAGTGCATGTGTAGTATAGGTTTGTGGACCTGGGCTGGCTGATCTAACTCCTCCAGCATATGATCACATATGACAACTAATTTCTTGTGATATTGACTGCTTTACCTTTGGCCTTTTATATCTTTTTTTAACCACTTTTTCTTATAAATTAAAAAAGATTATTCAATAAAGCCATACAAAACATGTGTCACCTAATGAATTCTCATTAAAACAAACACCCTAGTAACTGTAACTATCACTCAGTTAGCAGAACTTTGCCAGCCACTCAGAGCGCCTTCCAGTGCCTCCTATGATGACCACCCTGGCCCTCCCCCTGTAGTAGCCTCTGCCCTGACCAGTAGAGTCACGTTTTTATATTTCTTTATGGTTTTATTTCTCAAATATACATAATTTCTCTTTCGATTTTCAAAACCTGATATATTGCTCTTAGTCTGCAGTTGCCCACCTTTTCCCTTTCTTTTCTTGACAGTTTGTCTATTAACAGGCTCAGGCCTTCTAACCTGTGAGGTTTCCACCAATCTGGACTTTAGCGATTGCACACTCATGCAATTAAGCCTCTTTTTCCATCCTCTATATATTCTGTAAATTGACATCAGACTAGATCCCTTGGTAGACTACAGTGTGGTCTATTTTTTCATTAAAGGGCACATTAAAAATGCTTTTTCATGCCCCTTTTAGTGATGTTATACTAACAACTCAATGCTTAGACCTTTAATTTTGGGGGAATGCAAATAATAATATTGCAATTATATCATAAAACACTTATTGGTCTGGGCAACTTAGCAAAAGCTGTCTCAAAATAAAATGAAAGGGGCTGGGATATAGCTCAGAGGTAGAGCACTTACCTAGCATGCATAGGGTCCTGGGTTCAATCCCCAGTACCGTAGAAAATAAAATAAATTGTTAGTTGGAAAAATTTATAAATAAGAGACAGTCACCTTACCTACCATTTGGTTGCCCAGTGGTAGTTCACATAGAAAAGGCAGGATGAGTGCTTAGTTATTTCAGTCAATAAGTTCAAGACATGGAACTGATTTTTCATCCTACTCTGGAGGTAACCAGTTTATCATTATTTAAAAGCTTTTGCTTTCACTTTCCATAGTACAGATCATGACTATTAAATATAACACTGATGCTGATAAAACTTTCTACCATTTCTTGACTGCTTATTATATGTTAAGCAATTTGCCAGATATTTTATATATGTTATTACAGTTCCACATGCTAAAGCTGTTGATATATATATTATCAACATCTTTAATACTGGTTAATTTCATTTATCTACTATCTAAAATGTAATTGCATTTTAATTTATTTCTAATTATAGCTTTGTGCAGATAGCTATAAACACCCTGCAACTCAGGTAATGTTAAGTCATCTATAATTAAAGTGAATCAGAATATATTTACTTTACTTGCTATTTTCCCACAGGTTCACTGTTCCCTTTTTGCAAATGTGCTGTGTCTGCTTTAACTTCTTTAGTATGTAAAAGCAATATGACCCTTCAAAATTTAAGATAAAAAAAAAATCAGAGAGAAACTTAGTAAGACTTAAAATGATTCATTAACCCTGAATAAGGTACAAAGGAGAAGTAGGTCACGAAGTGGAAGGAGTAGGGAATTGAAAGATTCATTTGGAAGAGATTCTCATGAGGTACTAATGCTGACAGGTGACAGTTTGGGTGAGGAAGTCATGGCAATATGGGAAACAGCCAACTAAAACTAAATTTGGCATGAAGCTGTGAGGACACAGGCCTTCAGAGGAAAGAAATGTCTGAGAAATACAGAGAAATTCACCTCTATCACAGTATTACTAAGGGAAAATGTGTGATTTAAAAAAAAATTCTTGTGGTTCTGGGGATTGAACTGGGGTATTCACTGAGCTATATTCCCAATCCTTTTTTTTTTTTCTTTCTTTCTTTCTTTCTTTCAAGACTGGGTCTTGCCAAGTTGCCAAGACTGGCTTGAACTTCTGGTCTACCTGACTCAGTCTCCTGAGTTGTGGGATTACAAGTATGTGTTACCATGTCCAGCTTGAAAATGGGTGATTTTAATATGGTTTTCATTGAGTCAATCCTACAATGACTCCAAGTTCTCACATGGCTCTTTGCCATAAGCTGTCAAGACTCTAAAACCATAGGCATGCCTCTTAATTTCAAGGGCCCTGAGATGGTATCTAACATATAAAAATACTTACTTAACTAGAGGTTCCAACCAATGGTTGTAAAACAGAATAAGATGGGGTGCTTCAATGACAAATGCCAAGGTCTTATTCCAGACCAATGGGAATGGGCACTCTGGAGGTGAGACCTGGATGCAGCCCCAGTGATAAAATGCACAGCCAGTGTTGAGACCCGAGTTAGGTGATGTTATAGATGTAGAATGTTGCCTGAAGAGCTCATGTATTCATGTTGAGGGTTGATACAATTGAGTCATGAGGATTGTAATGTCATCAGTAGATACATTCATTGTGATGGATTTATCAAGGCCTGAGTGGTAACCTAGGCTGGTGGGGTGTGGCTGGACAAGGTGAGCACCTGGAGTGTGGTCTTAGGGACTATGCCCTTGTCTTTCAATCCCCTTGTTTGCTCTCTTGCTTCTGACTTCTGTGATGTGAGAGCAGAGCCTTACTCTTTCTTTCTCTCTCTGCTTCCTATCACCATGCCCTGAGATCTACAGATGTACCCCAGTCTGACATGGACTGAAACTCTGAGATCTCCAAAATGAATGTAAGCAAAAAAATCTTCCTTCCTCCAAGTTGTGTGGTCAGTCATCTTAGATTATAGCAGTGAAAATGTTGACAGAGACAGGCAATTTCTCTCTGCAGAAACAATTTCAATTTGAAATATTTACTCTGGAGAAGCAGTTAACATCTCTCTGGTTGACACTTTAGCCTCTCTCACATAGCTTGCAACAATGTCTGCTCTGACAAGTATTATACACAGATATTACACACATCAAAGAGGAACAACAGAAGACTTCTCCACTGAAAACCCTGAATCAGCAGAGCTGGAGAGACTCTCCTGGTGTGTTCATTTCCACATACAGTTTTCCTTATCTAGAGTTCTTGACCAAGAGTTGAAAGACTCTGGTGCAGTATTTGAGATCCATTCTATCCCTTCTTTGTAAACATAAGTTGGCCTGAAAGTACTAGTGAAGATTCTAAAATGGGGATGCAAAGCCATCACCTCTGGAAGAATACTGTCTCTTGATAAGAAGTCTTGAAATAAGAGAAATTATATATTAGTCAGAATATTTTCAGAGTAGCTGGGTGTGGTGGTGCATGCTTTGTAATCCCAGTACTTGGGAGGCTGATACAGGAGGATCACAGGTTCACAGTCTGCCTCAGTTACTTAGTGAGGCCCTCCACAAATCAGTGAGATCCTGATTCAAAAATAAAGAATAAAAAATAGGGTTAGGGATGTAGCTCAGAGGTAGAATGCCCCTCAGTTCAATCCCCAGTAACACACACACACACACACTATTTTCAGAGTGAAAAACTATAAACATTGGCAATATCTCATACAAACCAGAAATGTTCACTTCCAATTCATTTTTCTTATGGTCCTGCTATTTCTTTATGAGTGGCCCAATCTGAACATACGGCACCTCAAATTCTTTTTTTTTTTTTTTTTTGCAGTACTGGGAGTTGAACTCAGGGGCATTCTACCTCTGAGCTATACCTCCAGCCCTATTTTTTATTCTTTATTTTGAAACCGAGTCTCGCTAAGTTGTGGAGTGCCTCACTAGGTAGCTGAGGCTAGCCTCGAACCCGGATCCTCCGGTCTCAGCCTCCCGAATGCTGGGATTACAAGCGTGCGCCACCACGCCCGGCTTGGCACCTCAAATTCTAAGAGCTAAAGATTGCTGCCTATAACCACACACATTTACAGCATTAAGTACTGGTTTTCCATAGCCCACACTGCTTTTCTAGCTTCTGGATGCCAGAGATAGCATAGTGTGTGTGTGTGTGTGTGTGTGTGTGTGTGTGTGTGTGTGTGTCCATGCACGCCATCTATATGTGCATACATGCATATACACATACATGCACATGGTTTCTGACCACTAGAACTTGCTTAGAGCAGCTCAGCTCAACGTGTCTTGTTATGTGATCACTACCTTGAGTTGTCTTGTTAGTAAAGAAAAACTCCCCCATGCTATATTAGTTTTGCAACCTGCTATATAACCAAGATTATTTTGTATATCTTACCATGGGAGAAAGGGACCCAACCCACCTGTGTCAAAACATTGAGCTGGTCCATGATGTGCTCTAAGGCATCGGTCACGGCGAGCGGAATACTTCGACTCTCCGAGGGCAGGTCGCTTAGATCTTCTGTTTTCTTTTTCATAGTTGGTAAATATTCCGGTGATATTAAGGAAGGGTTCAAGAAATAAGCAGAGGTATCTTCACCCTTTTCTGGCAGAGTTCTATTAGGGGTCTCTGTTGTCTTTACATTATAGAAAAGATAGAGTTTTGTTTTCAAAACTTTAAAATCACATACACACACACAGTTTTAAACATTCCTCTTCTAAAAATTCCAGACTTACATTGAATTACTTATCCCTAATTATAGTAAATTATTACATTAAAAGAGGAAATAAAGCTACCAGTGAACAGAGAATTCATAACTATCCTTGATTTCCTTGCCACTGAAAGATACTTTGCATATGTCTGTCTGGGGGATTAAGTGTTCTGTCATTTAAAAGATTGTTTTGGTCTGGGGACATAGATCAGTGGTAGACTGCTTGCTAATGTGCACAAGGTTCAATTCTTAGTCCTATAAAAATAAAAAGATTCCTGGATGGCTATAAAGTAAAAAGATTATTGGATGCAGTTTAATTCTTAATTTAAAAACAAACATTTAGCTGGACGTGGTGGCACTTGCCTATAATCCTAGTAGTTGGGAGGCTGAGACAGAAGGATTTCAGGTTCAAAGATAGTCTCAGAGAAGTGAGACTCTCAGCAATCTAGCAAGACCCTGTTTCAATACAAAAAATAAAATAGAGCTGGGTGTAGCTCAGTGACAGAACATCCCTGAATTCAACCCTCAGTACCAAAACCTAAACAACAACAAAAAAATTCACATCCATTAAGACAACTAGTATTCCTTCAAATGGAAAATAACAAGTATTGGTAAATATGTGGAAAAACTGAAATTGAAACTCTCATGCATGCTAGTAGAAGTATAAGACACTATAGCTGCTGTAGAAAACAGTTTTGCAGTTCCTCAAAAAAATTAATCATAGAATTCTCATATGATCCAGCAATTCCATGCCTAAGCATGTATCCAAAAGAACTGAGAACAGAGACTTAAACAGCTACTTGTATACCAATATTCACAACCACCTTACAATAGCCAAACTATTCATCAATAGATAATGTATAAACAAAATGTGGTATTAATTTATAATAAAATATTATTCAGCCCCCCAAATTGAATGGAATTCTGATACATACTATAATAGAAATAAACCTTGAAAACATTATGCTAAGTGAAATAAGCAAAAGAACAAATATTTTACAATTGTACTTATATGAGGTACTTGAAATAGGTAAATTCATAGAGATAGAAAGTAGGGTAGAGCCGGGCGTGGTGGCGCACGCTTGTAATCCCAGCATTCAGGAGACTGAGACCGGAGGATCTGGGTTCGAGGTCAGCCTCAGCTACTTAGTGAGGCACTCCACAACTTAGTGAGACCCGGTTTCAAAATAAAGACTAAAAAATAGGGCTGGGGGTGTAGCTTGGGGGGTGTACTAGTTCAATCCCTAGTACCGCAGAAAAAAAAAAAAAAAGAAAAAAAGAAAGTAGGGTAGAGGTTACTAGGACTAAGGGGAAAGATACTGGAGAGTTGTTGCTTCATGGGTACAGATTCTGTCTGGAATGATAAAAATGTTCTAGAAATAAATAGTGGTTCTTGGTTACTCAACATTGTGAATTTTGTGAATGTGTTTACTGCTGGCGAATTGTAACTTAAAAAATAGTAATTTGTATGTTCTGTATATTTTACCACAATAAAATAAAAAATACAAAAGTCTCCAACCATATGGCAATGAACAATATGAACAGAAAATTAAGAAAACAATTTCATTTACAATAGCATTAAAAAAGCAAAATACTTAGAAATAAATTTAACAAAAGAAATATAGGATTTGAACACTGAAAAATAAAAACAATCACTGAAAGAAATTAAAGCTCTAATTAAATGCAAAGACATTTCATAGCCAATGTTCATGGATCAGAAAACTTAATATTGTTAAGATGGCAGTACTCTCTATGTTAATACACAGGTTCAATGCAATCACTATAAAAATTAAAGCTGCCTTTTTTTGGTAGAAATTTTAATGTAATCATAAACTTCATATAGAAATTCAAAGGTCACTGAAAAGCTAAAATAACACTGAGGCAGAAAGGTAGAGGATGCACCCTTCTAAATTGCAAAACTTACTACAGGGGCTGGGGACATAACTAAGTGGTAGAGTAGTGTTTGCCTAGCATGCATGAGGCCCTGAGTTCAATCCCAGGTACTGCCAAAAAATTAATAATAAAAATAAAAGATAGTGTGATACTGGCATAAAGACAGACATACAAATCAACAGAACAGAATTGAGAAGCCAAAAACAAACACATCCAATCCACTTATGGCCAACTGTTTTTTAACAGTGCTGCCAAGACAATTTAATGGGGAAAGAATAGTCATTTCAGCAAATGGTGTTGAGAAAACTAGATATTCACATTCAAAAGAATGAATTTCTGACTTTGGACTAGACAAAAGTTTCTTATAAGCTGGGCGTGGTGGCACAAGCTTGTAATCCCAGTACCTGGGAGGCTGAGACTGAAGGATCCTGGTTCGCGGCCAGCCTCAGCTACTTAGTGAGGCCCTCCACAACTTAGTGAGACCCTGTTTCAAAATAAAGAATAAAAAATAGGACTGGTGGTATAGCTCAGAGGTATAATGCTCGTGGGTTCAATCCCTAGTGACACACACACACACACACACAAAAAAAAAAAAAAAAAAAAAAAAAAAAAAAAAAAAAAAAAAAAAAAAAAAAAGAAAAAAGAAAAAAAAGCTTCTTATATTACAACACCAAAAGCACAAATGACAAAAGAATAAATAAGTTGGACTTTACCACTAAGAAATAATAATAATTTAAAAACCCACAGTATGGAAGAAAATATTTGCAAATAACATATTGGATAAGGGACTTGTATGCAGACATATAAAGAACTCTTACAACTCAATGAGAAACAACCTGATTAAAAATGGGAAAAAGATTTGAATAGACATTTATCCAAAGAAGATTTACAAATGATTTTACAAATTCCAATAAACACATAAGAATATGTTCAATATCATGAGACATATGTAAATGCAAATCAAAACTACAGTGAGATACTACTTAATACCCAGCAGAATGAATAAAATAAAAAGGCAGACAATAACAAGTGTTAATGATGATATAGAGACACTGGAACCCTCATATATTGTTGATGGGACTGTAAAATGCAGTTACTTTGTGGGGGGCATTTGGAAATTCTTCAAAATGTTAAACTCAGAATTACCATATGGCTGGGCATGGTGGTACACGCTTGTAATCCCAGTACTTGGGAGGCTGAGACAGGAGGATCACAGGTTCACGGCCAGCCACAGCTACTTAGTGAAGCCCTCTGTAACTTAGTGAGACCCTATTTCAAAAATAAAGAATAAAAAACAGGGCTTAGGGCTGTAGCTCAGAGGTAGAATGTCCCTGGTTTCAATCCCCAGTAACACACACACACACACACACACACACACACACACACACACACAAAGGATCACCATATGACCAAGCAATTCCATATCTAGGTACATACCCAAGAGAAGTGAAAATGTACATTCAGCTGGGTGTGGTGGCACACGCTTGTAACCCCAGTACTTGGGAGGCTGAGACCAGAGAATCGCAGATTCAGGGCCAGCCTCAGCTACTTAGTAAGGCTCTCTGCAACTTAGTGAGACCTTGCTTCAAAATAAAAAATAGGGCCTGGGTATAGCTCGGAAGCAGAATGCCCCTGGGTTCAATCCCTAGTAACACACACATACACAAAAACAAACAAACAACCCCCCCCGAAAAATATATACATTCATACAAAACTTGTATATAAATGTTCCTAGCAGCATTATTCATGATATCTAAGAAAATGGAAACAACTCAATGGCCCCAAATGACAATGAATAAACAAAATGTGGTTTAGCATTAATATGGGTTATTATTTGCCCAAAAAAGAAATGAAGTACTGATGCATGTCACAAATGGACGAGCCTGGGAAACATTAGGCTAAGTGACAGAAGCCAGACACAGAAGGCCACACATGGTAGAATTCCATTTCTGTAAAACAGGCAGCTCCTGCGCTGGTGGCAGAGAGGGCTGAAAGGTGTAAAGGTGAGTATGGAAACACACTTACAAGGGCAGCAAATCCTGTCTCATGATCACAGTCCGGGTTCCCGATCCTCTGTGGCCACCTCACTCACCGAGGACAATACACAGATGCCCTTGTACAACCATCCTCACCCCAAAACAGTAATTCTAGCTCAAAGAACAAGCTCTTATTTTCTGTTTTTCATTGCTTCTGCTCTGAGTGCAATGTCTTTTTCTTAGCCTGGCTGAGTCCTTTTCAGTCTCCAAATTTCAGCAATTGTGGCCACTTCAGAAAAGCAATCTCTGGCCACCTCTTGAAACTGGGCTTTCTGTTTGCTAGAGTGCCTTCCTCCATGACTGGTCTGAGTCTACATTTATATACCTGTTCCTTGCTTATTGTCTGTCTTCTGCAGTCGACTGCACTATGCCAACTCTTTTCATCACTGTATATGCATGTCTGATCCTTGGCAGGAACTTGATTGCCAACCACTTACATGCATATTTTATTACTGTTCCCATAGTAATTAACCAAATTATTTATAACCAAGAAAGCTTTTTGTTTTTACACAGATCACAACTTACCTATATGTACACACAAGGCCACAAATATCACTAGTCATATTGTAATAACAGCCCCAACCCTTTCTGGGAAAAGATCTCAACCTAATTAACAAATCAATCTTTTAACTCTGGGACTTGGTAGTCAGGGTAGTTAGTGAAGAAAAAGCAAGAGGAAAATAGGGGAAAATGATAAGACCATAGACAATCTAAGCAATAAAAAAAGCTCCAATATTGCTTAATAATGATTTCCTTGTTTGGGACCAGAAAACAAACACATTATCATCAAATGGCACATGGAGACAAATACAAGAGGAAAAAGGGTCTGGGCAGAAACAAAACATAGTACCAGATCGCCATCCTGCAGTATCAGCCAACTTATATATTTGCCTTTCTCATTCTCAAAGGTATCGTAACCTACATGTTACAGATTCTTTCTCACCAAACCCTGCCTTTGTATCTTGTTTGTACAGGAAAAGAGTGAGAAGCTAACTTGGGGAATTTTCAATGTATTCATTTATAATATTAAAAAGAAACCGACGTTTAAGATTCTGGACTAAGCTCGGCATGGTGGTGCACGCCTGTAATACTAGTACTTGGGAGGCTGAGACAGGAGGATCACAGGTTCACAGACAGCCTCAGCAAGTAGTGAGACTTTCATCAACCTAGTGAGACCCTGTTTCAAAATAAAAATAAAATAGAGCTGGGGGGTGTAGCTCGGAGGTAGAATGCCCCTGAGTTCAATCCCCAAAACCACAAAAAGAAAAAAAGATTCTAGACTAACAGAAGTCCAGAGAATAAGTCTATAGAGCTTGCTGCTCCCAAAGTCTGAGGTCCTCTTCTATATGAAGTTGCGGATACTCATGATTTTAAGCAAACATTTACTGAGCACCTACATCACCCTAAGCATTCGCCAATGATTTTTGTGAGCGTGGCATGATGTCTGCCTTCGAAATTCTGTTAGTTCTCATGTGGTGAGAGAACTAAGACAGGGCAAGGCCTAAATACCCCCAGTGCCTGACACATCTCTGGCACTATGGGATGAGCAAAAAACAAACAGACAAATGCTGCTAGGACTGTAATCAAGATTCACACTTCAAGCCAGGCATGGTGGCACATGCCTGTAATCTACTTACTTGAGAGACTGAGACAGAAAGATTACAGGTTCAAGACCAGCCTCAGCAATTTATCAAGGCCCTCAGCAATTTACCAAAACCCTGTTTCAAAATAAAATAGGGCTAGGGGTGTTGCTCAGAGGGAGAATGCCTCTGGGTTCTATCCTAGTACCAAAAAAAAAAAAAAAAAAAAAAACCCTCAAAAAACCACACACACACACACACACACACACACACACACACACACACACATCAAACAACAACAAAAACCCTCAGACACCTACACTATTATTTTTATAATTAACAAAGGATCATTTAAGATGCTGCAGTGCTCATTTCTTATGAAAGCTCATACATTCTATATTTATTCGTTTTTCTCCTCTCCTCCTCTCCTTCCTCCTTTCCCTCCCACTCACTGCCTGGGCCAGCAAGTCAGCATTAATCACTGGTGCCACTTCATCCTGCATGACTTTGCTCATCCTCTGAGCACAGCATCCCTCACTCCTGGCTATGTTTGTGTCTATATGTCGAAATTCCCTAGTAGATTCTGACCTCCCTTTTGAGAACAGGAGCCAAAACTTCATTATCTTTTTTTTCCCAGGTGTCTCACACAGTGTGTGAGATCTTCAGAAGCCTGGTGAGGGAGCAAGGCAAGCAGCTGCCTCCTCACTGCAAGTCACTTAGGATGTCTGGCCACCTGAAGCATATTTGATGGCTTCTGGTGGAATAACACAAGGGTTTTTCCGATAAATGTGAATGCAAAAGTAGGCATTTCATTTGTGAATATTATCAGTGACTCAAACTTCAGATGGATCTTTAGTGAACTGGTTAGAATACATCAGTTTTTGCTTATAACTAATATCCCTAGTCTTGCTTTAATTTGGTAAGTGGAGAACAAAATGGACAGAAAGGCAGAAGTCTGCCCCAAAGTGACCAAAGTGTCCTAAAGTCTGACCCTTCTAGCCAAACCGAGTTTCCAAATCATCAAAGGTTTTAAAATAGACCCCGGACGGTGACTTATCAGGGATACTGTGAGAAAAATACAAACATCATATCTGGAAATTTAACCGAATGCTTTTTTGAGTCTTTTCTATTCCTTAATTTCTCAGATTTTAAGTTAAACACATACACACACACACACACACACACACACACACACACACACATACACACATGCGCGTACAAAATGCCTACCTTAATAAATTAGGATTACAATAACAGTAAAAGTCTTTTGCCTGAACAAAAATAAAAGCAAGTATTATTTTTCAAAGAAAGTATGTATAATTTTAATGACAACATTTAGAATAAAGACTAGAAACTTCAATAATCCCTATATGAGATCTAAGGTAAGGAAGGTATACCATTTATTCAGAAAAATATTACTTTTATTTAGTACCTATATGGCAGGTAAAATTCTAGGTGCCAGAGACATGGGAGTGTATTCCTTTCCTATTTTTGCTGTCTGTCATAAATATCACAAATGTAGTGATTTAAAATGATACAAATGACAGCATTTGGGAGGCTGAGACCGGAGGATCCGGGTTCGCGGCCAGCCTCAGCTACCTAGTGAGATACTCCGCAACTTAGTGAGACTCGGTTTCAAAATAATGAATAAAAAGTAGGGATGGGGGTATAGCTCGGAGGTAGAATGCCCCTGAGTTCAATCCCCAGTACCACAAAAAAAAAAAAAAAAAAAAAAAATGATACAAATGAGCCGGGCGTGGTGGCACACGCTTGTAATCCCAGCATTCGGGAGGCTGAGACCGGAGGATCCGGGTTCGCAGCCAGCCTCAGCTACCTAGTGAGGCCCTCCGCAACTTAGTGAGACTTGGTTTCAAAATAAAGAATAAAAAATAGGGCTGGGGGTGTAGCTCGGAGGTAGAATGCCCCTAAGTTCAATCCCCGGTACCGCAAAAAAAAAAAAAAAAAAAAATGATACAAATGTATTGCCTTACAGTTCTGGAGGTCAGAAATCTAAAATAGGTTTCATGGGGCTAAAAGCACTGCACAGACAGAGCTGCATTCCTCCTCTGGAGGCTCTAGAGGAGAATCTGTTTCTTGTCTCTCCAGCTTCTAGACTCTGCCCATATTCCTTGTCCCAGGTTTGCATCACGCCAATCTCTGTTTATGTTGTCCTAGTTATTCTCTAGTTCTCTGCCCCTCTCTTTCCCTTATACGGACCCTTTGATTACATGGGGCACACCCAGAAACCCTCCCCTCCTCAGGACCGTTAGCTTAATCATATTTGCAAAGCCTCTTCTGCCATGTAAGGACATGTTGTCATCTTTGAGGGACCACTGACTAGCCTACCTCAGGGGTGAATAGTCAAGAGGCTTTCAGCAGATAAAGTAGAAAAATACACAGCTACACAGCTACGTGATGGAATGCCAGGTAGAGACAGAGGTTGTGAAGAAAAACAAAGCCAGGTCAAGAGCTAAGTTATGCTATAATTATATTTATGATGCAAGCTTTAATGGAAAAAGTGGTAGAGAAGGAACTTTGGACATGTTAAATTTGAGTTGTCTATTACACTTTCAAGGGGAAAAAATCACTAAATGCAAGTGTACATACATGATTCTAGGTTTCTGTGGAGAGGCTGAGGCTAGAGGTATAAATTCGGGAGATACTGGCAGTAAAATATTTACATCCATGGGTCTATGATCACTCAGGGAGGGGACAAACAAGGGAAGAGTTGGGAAGACTTTAGAAGGCAGGAGGACAAGGAGCAGGGAAGGTGGCAGCTGGTGGCTCTTGAGGTAGGAGGGGTTGCGGCCCAGAAGTTCCAGGAGGAGGGAGTGGTCCAGTGCTACAGAGAGGTTGACTCAGGTGAGCCCAGGGACCTGAGGCTGGTGGACAGAAGATGGAGTGCAGCAGGCTCAGGAGAATGGACATGAAGAGATGAGGAGAGAGACTCTAAGTGACTCCTCTAAGGAGAGTCTAGAGATGAAGGGGAACAGGTAAGAAGACAGGAGTTGGAAAGGGTGAGGAGTCAAATGAAGTTTCCGTTTTAAAGGATGGGCAATATATTACAAATGTAAGCCAACAGGAAATATCCAACAGAAACACTAACAACACAGGGTAGTGAGGTGGAGGCTACTCAGTAAATGGGCTGGGTGGGCATAGCCTGGTGCCCCTGGAGCTCTGTAGAAGTAACTTGAAGGGAGACCAGCCAGCACTGCGGTCTTGTCAAATCCAGCTCTTTGGGTGTATGTGTGGAATAGGGAGAGAACTCCACTTAACCCAGGTTGGTGTTCTCTGGGTGAGGACAACCAGAGGGAGGAAGGGACACAGCAGGGTTATGATGATAGACCATGCAGTCTAAGCTGGAAAGAGAGGCCCAGCCATGGGGCATGGCAGCAGAAAGGTATTGGACGAGTGATTGGAAGGGGAGGAGCAGAGGAAGAGGGGCCAGAGGGAGGAGGTCTACACTAAGCTCACTGTAGGCACAAAGGATTCAGACAGTCACCAAGTTCATCTCAGAATCTTGAAAAAGAGAGGCCAGCTGTCTTTCAGAAGTGACTCAGTGCTACTCTCTATGAGGTTCTTTTCCTAAGATCAAAAGTGTCTTGGGAGTGGAGGGATCAATTAGTGAAACAGAAAAGAAGTTATAGCACCCCCCAGTCCCCCAGACGGGGTTGCCACAGAACCACAACACAGAATTCATAAACTTCTAAGATTCTTAGGAATGTAGGCTGTTTATCCTGAAGGAAAAAAACATATCACTGCTATTATGAATTACGTATTCTTGTAAGAACATACCCATATGATCAAGTCTGACTGATTTAAAAGTATTTCCAGGATAAAAATCAAAGAATGTCATGTGAAATTTTGTGTCCCAACTAAATTTACTCAGCTGAGAAAGTATTGTTTGTCTCTCAAGAGAAATCATATATCTTTTTCTCAAAAAGAAAGGAGAGAGCCGGGCGTGGTGGTGCACACTTGTAATCCCAGCATTTGGGAGGCTGAGACCGAAGGATCCGGGTTTGTGGCCAGCCTCAGCTACCTAGTGAGGCACTCCGCAACTTAGTGAAACCCTGTTTCAAAATAAAAGAATACAAAATAGGGCTGGGGGTATAGCTCAGAGGTAGAATGCCTCTGAGTTCAATCCCCAGTACCGCAAAAAAAAAAAAAAAAAGAGAGAGAAGTAAAGAGGGGAAAAGCTTTTTAGGCTTAAGGTATGAGGTTTTATAAAGGGCTTTGATTTTTCTTCTTTATATCAAATTTGTAATTGCATTTTTAACAGAAGACTTGAAAAATGCATCTATATGGAGCTACCAACTAGAATACCCAAATGATTAATTTAGTCCCCTTGAAAATGACAACTGAGGCCACTTATCTGCAATGTCTTTAATCTTTATTCTCATTTCTATAGACACTTTATAAGTTTTGAAACCAAATATAACACAATTGAACTTCTCATAAATTCAAAAGGAAAATAAGTAGCAATTTCTTCTGTTGTGAACCCTATTGTTATATTTCAAAGGGTATTTGGAGTAAGAGAGTCATCCTTATTAACTCTTACATAGACTTCAACATGAATCATTTATGTAGCATGCTACATGACCAGGGCAAAAATTAATAGTAATTCTTTCACTTTTTTTTTTTTTTTTTTTGCGGTACTGGGGATTGAACTCAGGGGCATTCTACCTCCGAGCTACACCCCCAGCCCTATTTTTTATTCTTTATTTTGAAACCGAGTCTCACTAAGTTGCAGAGTGCCTCACTAGGTAGCTGAGGCTGGCCTTGAACCCGGATCCTCTGGTCTCAGCCTCCTGAATGCTGGGATTACAAGCGTGCGCCACCATGCCCGGCTTTTCACTTTGTTTTAATGAAAATGTGTGTGCAGAGCTAGGGGTGTAGCTCAGTGGTAGAGTTGTTTGCTTAGCATGCATGAGACCTTGGGTTCCATCCCTAGCACCTTAAAACTAACTAAATAAAAATACAAGAGGTCTCCCTCTGTGTGTATGTAAATCTAAACCAGGAGGTAGGTAATAGCTTATATTAGAAAATGATGTATTTTTAAGGAGATTTTAAATTTGAGTAGGCATTACATTTTGGAAAAAATGGGGACTTGACTTAGAAAGCCACATTGGGGTTCATTTCATCCACATCATGTCTCAGAAAGCCATCTGCACACTGTTGAGAATGCTGTTCCTTTTCTGCATGCACAACAGCAACCCAGTGAAATGAATACCCAAGTAAGAAAGGCAACCTCACTGCAACACTGACATTTTTGAATGAATTAGTAATCCTTTGCCTTTTTTAATCTAACTGGTAACAACTGATAGTTTTTAAGTTCCAACTATCCTTTTAAAATTCCAGTGAAAATACATAAAAAATAAAGCAACCCTCTCTAGTGTCTATCATTCTAATTCATGGTCCTTTATCTCTCACACACACACACACACACACACACACACACACACATAACACTTAAAAATATTTAGAGGAGCTGGGTGCGGTAGCGTATGCTTATACACACACACACACACACACACACACACACACACACACACACAGATGAGTGAGCAGAAAGTTCTTAAAGAGGAAGTCATAGCACCACTAAAGCGTGTCCACTATGCATAGTCATCAAAAGCAGTTTTTTCTCTGTCATATTTCAGTCCCACAATTTACCAAATTACAGATAGTCCTCAAATACACCATTGTCTAATGACCCTTCCTCATGGATGAGATGAGACTGAAGCAAATGATCTGCTTATCATCATCATTACCACCTTTACTATAGAGCTGTAGTTTAGGGATCACTCCTTGGGACCTCCCGGCTTGACTGATCAATTAAAGATTCTAGATTCTGTATTTCTAGACGGGATGCTTCATCCCCAAGACTTATCTCTTCTTGCCTTGGTAAACAGTGCCATTATCTACCAGCAGCCCCAAATGTGAGAGATGATCTAGATTCTTGCCTCTCCTCCCATGTCTCATCAGAAGACAGAACTCACGTACTCTCTCTTCAGTATCTCACAAGTCACCCTCCCCCTCATTCCCTATGCTATGCTCTAGATCAGGCACTTGCCCTTCATAATGGGATCAATACTGCAGTGGCCCCCTAATTGCCCACACTGCCAATTTCCCTTCCTCCAAACACTCTTTTTTCACTAGAGTAACTGTTCTGAAACAAATTTGCTCATCACTCTCCTGGCCTAAAATCCTTCACTGGTTCCCCTAAAGTTCTTAGGGTCAATCCAAACACCTTCAAATATCATTAAGGTATTCACATCTTCTCCCTCTTGTCATATCTCTTGGTATTGCTCAATTCCGCCCAAGGATGAGGCCAACCTGAAATGTCCACGGTTCTCTGAATTCGTTCCCCTCTCCAGCCTTCATGCCTTTGCACTTACTGAACTCTGTTCCTACTCCCCTTATCATCAGGCAAATTCTCAAAGAATCAGCTTAAGTATCAGCAGCTTCAGGGAGCTATCTCTGATTAAGTTTTCTGCCCCCCACCCTAATTCTCCAGGGTTCATGCACGCAGGCACTCATGGACGCACACATACACACCCATATACACAAACACACTACTCATTCTCTTTAACTATGCCACTAATCACTCCAATAGTAATTCAAGCATATGCCACTATTATTGTCTTTCAGTCTTTCCTATATACATTTCCATTGCTTGATATATAATAGGTACTTAACAAGTATAATGAATAAAAGAACAAATCTGTTCTAGCTGACTCCTTTGCTCCTCCTCCCCTTCTACTCACTCTTAACCTATTTCATACTGGCTTATACCTGCATTATTCCATGAAAAGGTTATTAAAACGCAGGCTCAGAAGCACACTCCAGCTACTCAGGAGGCTAAGGCACAAGGATCACAAGTTCAAGGTCAACATGTGTAATATAGAAAGCCCTTGTCTCAAAAAAATAAACAGTGCTGAGGATGTAGCACAGAGGCAGAATGCTCCTATCCCCAGTACCACAAGAAAAAAAAGTCATCAATAATCTTGGCTAGATTCATTCAGCATTTTTCACTCCTCAGGACTTTGAGCCCCATGGACTTTACCAACCCTTGAAACACCCCTCCCTTGATGCTGTGACATGTGCCCTTGGCTTTCCTCACTTCCTCCAGCCCTTCTCTGCCTCTTTTGCAGGCTTATCCTCTTTCATCAGACTGTCTTATTAAAATTCCTTCAAAGCCCAGTCCTAAATTTTTTTAAAATAATTTTTTAATCAAATACATATTCTTAATTGACATATAGTAGTTGTACATACTTGGGGTACAGTGTAGCATTTCAAAACATTTTTGAGATATGTAATGATAGATGAGGTTTAATTATATGTGTTACCTCGGACATACATCATTTGTTTTGCTAAATTATCTGTTTTACTATGCTCTCAGACAATCTCCTCTAACTAAGTCTGCTGCTTCAGTTAACGCATCCCTACAGAATACTAACACATTCTTATTCCCATTCTAGATTTTTTTCTTTAAGCTCCAGTATGTGTGCAACACTGTACACTTGCCATACTCCTGGATGTTCTAAGACATGTCAAACTTAACACATCCAAAGTGGAATTCATGATCAAATACCTGACCCCTTTAGGAAATCCTTTACCTCAATGAATGACATATCATTGTCCAAACTAGAAACCTAGGAATTATCCTTAATAATCTCCATCTTTTCCCCAACACATTTCAAATCTTATTAGTTACACCACCTATAAATGTCTCAAATGAATTCCATTCACTTGATCTCCACTAAGATGATCTTAGTGCCAGTTATCTTCAGTTTCTATCTGGACTACTGACGTACATTCTTAACTTGTTTCCACATATTTACTCAGCTGCTGGGAAGGTTATTTTCAAGCTGCGAAGGACAAAATGGTAAAAGGGCTTGCATGCCTGGTCCCTACAATCCTTCCCAGGCTTAGCTCACAATTAAACCTTACTTCATTCCTGGCTTCAGGCCTTCTTGTCAAATCCCAGACCATACCAAGTGGGATAGGATTTACATGTGCTGTTCTCTCTGCCTAGAACTTTCTAATATTCCCAACTTCAATGCCTACTGAAGTTCTCGGCCAGCACTTCTCAAACTTTAATGTACACAGATCACCTGGGGATCTTACAAATGCAAGGTCTGATTCCATTAGGTTTGGTGTGGGACTTGAGAACCTGGATCGCTACCAAGTTCCCAGGAGCTGTTCAAGTAAATAGTGCGGGGGTCACATTTAGGGTAGTCAGGTTTTAGATTTCTGCTCCAGTGCCCCTCTCGGGAACTGTTCTGATCCCACCTCACACACACCACTGATCTAGGCCACTGACTAAGGCTGAGTCACTTTCCTTTGTGAGCTGACACTGCAAGGTTCACTGCCCTGACCTTTGTTCCTGCAGAAATCCAGCTTCCTTTGGGTTAGCACCCCAAGAGATTTTCTGTTCTTGCTGAGGTTCACTATTTGGGGTCTACAGAGCAATGGCCAGAAGAGCAGTTTGCTCCCTGTGTACTGGCCTTTCTACTCCAGCAAGCTGCTTGGCCCAGAGTCAGGAGCTCTGGTCTCCAGGTACAGTCGACCAGAGCTCCTGACTCTCCTGTGCCAGCCATTTAGGAAGCAGAGGAAAACAAGCAAATGCCAGGTGCTATGGTCAGACCCAAATCTGCTCTCATATGAGGAATGACTCAGGGAGGGGTGGTGGCAGGAGGAAAAGACACAACTTGTTAATACATCCTTATTTTTTTCCATTAAAAAAAATCATTGCTTAAATTATTAAAAATTTTTTTTCCTTATGTCTAGGGGAAAATGGACTAAAATACTATAGGGAAAATTATATAAGTTAATGGCTGGATAGAACATTTAGAACATTTGCATGATATAAATTGTAGTAGAGCATATAATAAAAAAGCTTAATTGTACAAAACACATGACAGGCAGAGGCAGTATCACTGTTGCCAAGAGAACTGCCTGGAAAGAGCTAAAGCACAAACTAAAAATAAGCAAAACACATTCGCTAGCATGCTCATCATTTGGGATATAAACCCTATTACTGTCACTTCCTTTGACTAATAAATATGTAAAATAGCACTTAGTAGCAGAAATAAACAGACCTTAACACTTAATTAATATTAATATCTTAGAGAAAACTGTTGCTCTTTAGATCAAAAGTTTTAAATACATTTATGGTGAGTAATAGTTTATTTTGAAATTGAAACTATTCCTCTCAACTCTATTTGGTAAACCTGTTAGTATACTCAATTTAAAAAACTAATTTTAGAGCTGGGCATGGTGGTACACACCTGTAATGCCAATACATGGGAGGCTGAGAGAGGAGGATCATAGGTTTGAGACCAATTTAGTGAGGACCTCAGTAACTTAGTGAAACCCTATTTCAAAATAAAATAGGGTTGGGGGTGTAGCTTGGAGGTAGAATGACTCTGGGTTCAATCCCCCAATGCCACAAATATTTATATATTTTTAGATATCTTATATGCTTGAACTTTCTGTCATTTAGTTACATATTGGAAAGGGACTGCTTTTTCCATAGGTGAAGGGAGGAGGGTATGATCCTTTGACACATTAGTGCCCCAAATGTAAAATAGCCTTATATTTATTGAGTTTTAATTCACAGAACACTTTATATCAATAATTTCTAGAAAATGAAAGAAAAAAAATAATTTTTAAAAGTGTTAACATTTTGGATTTTGCTAGATGTGGTGACATATACCTGTAATTACACCCAGTTGGTACAATTGAGACAGCAAGATCATAGGTTCAAAGTCAGCCTCAGAAACTCATGAGAACCTCAGCAACTTAGTGAGAACCTGTTTCAAAATAAAAAAGTAAAAAGGGCTAGTAGTATAGTTGAGGTAGAATGCCTGAATCCCCAGAACAACAAAAAAAATCTTGAATTTAAATTTTTTTTTTTTTTGCGGTACTGGGGATTGAAATCAGAGGCATTCTACCTCTGAGCTACACCCCCAGCCCTATTTTTCATTCTTTATTTTGAAACAGGGTCTCACTAAGTTGCGGAGTAGCCTCACTAGGTAGCTGAGGCTGGCCGAGAACTCAGATCCTCTGGTCTCAGCCTCCCAAGTGATGGGATTACAAGCTTGTGCCACCACGCCTGGCAATTTAAATTTTTTTTTTTAGTAATTGTGTGTGTGAATTATTCCAAAAGTACATAGATCTGAAAGAGTACATTTCTTAGTCAAGTTCTTTAGATTTCAACTGATTTTTCCCGAACATAACAATTATCTTCTCTTGATCTTAATGATGAATTCCTAATTCTATTTAAAATAAGGAAAGCCGGGCGTGGTGGCGCACGCTTGTAATCCCAGCATTCGGGAGGCTGAGACTGGAGGATCCAGGTTCGAGGCCAGCCTCAGCTACCTAGTGAGGCACTCTGCAACTTAGTGAGACTCGGTTTCAAAATAAAGAATAAAAACTGGGGCTGGGGGTATAGCTCGGAGGTAGAATGCCCCTGATTTCAATCCCCAGTACTGCAAAAATAAATAAATAAATAAATAAATAAATAAATAAATAAATAAAATAAGGAAATATTTTAATTATGTATCATCCTGAAATTTTATTAAATTACTATCCCAAAGTGCATATTTCTGAATTTAGAATATCATTTACTTAACATGGTACTATACTGACACCAGATGTCATTTAAAATAAATTTATTTTACATACTATTGGGCTTAGAGAATGGACAAAGTAGAGTACAAATCCATTTTACTGAGCCTGAAGCTTCAAAGAGAACTATAAAATTCTTTGAAAGTACCAGCTAAGCCGGGCGTGGTGGCGCATGCTTGTAATCCCAGCATTCGGGAGGCTGAGACCGGAGGATCCGGGTTTGCGGCCAGCCTCAGCTACCTAGTGAGGCACTCCACAACTTAGTGAGACTTGGTTTCAAAATAAAGAATAAAAACTAGGGCTGGGGGTGTAGCTCGGAGGTAGAATGTCCCTGAGTTCAATCCCCAGTACCGCAAAAAACAAAAAAGAAAAAAAAAAAAAAAAGAAAGTACCAGCTAAGACAAAGCTTAGCACAGAAACACACACAGTTGCCATATAATCAGTCCCAGAGATGCAAATGGAGACTGAGCAACTGTGAACATGAAGGTCGGTCCCTCGGAACAATGGCCACTGTATCTGAGGAATGAGAACAGGAACAGAAAGGCTGGAAGAGATGTCCTGGATTAAATAAATAGAGGCATAGTTGTAAAGGTGTCTCCAATTACTGGGGGGGGGGGGGGACCCTGATATGGGCTCCAGCATGCTTTTGAGTCTTGCCCACAAGATTTCCCAAACAATAAACTGAGAATATTTACCAAGAAAATATAGTTCAGTATAAAAATAAAAGTCAGTGGAAAATAGGATTGACTTTATAAAAAAAAAATCACAAATCTGATATTAACTGATGTTCTCAGCTGGGTGGGGCTGAAACAGGAGGATTACAGGTTTGAGGATAGCCTCAGTAAGTAATGAGACGCTCATCAACCTAGTGAGACCTTGTTTCCAAATAAGAAATAAAATTGGGAGCTGGGCGTGCTGGCGCACACTTGTAATCCCAGCATTTGGGAGGCTGAGACTGGAAGATCCGGGTTCGCAGCCAGCCTCAGCTACCTAGTGAGGCACTTCACAACTTAGTGAGACCCTGTTTCAAAATAAAGACTAAAAAATAGGGCTGGGGGTATAGCTCAGAGGTAGAATGCCCCTGAGTTCAATCCCCAGTACTGCAAAAAAAAGAAATAAAATTGGGCTAGGGGTATAGCTTGAAGTTAGAAAGCCTCTGAGTTTAATCCCCAGTACCACAAAAACAAACTACACAAAAAAATTGATATTCTCATTTACTCCATGAAGGAAATAAGGAAATAATGCCTGCACCCACCAGAACTAACAGCAATATCAGTACCAAAGAAAACTTCTGCACACACAGTTCCTGCCACAAAAAATATTCTCTCTTAAAAAAATGAATAAACAAGCTACACATGGTGGTGCATACTTGTAATCCCAGCACTTGGGAAGCTGAGACAGGAGGACCCCAGGTTCTTGGACAGCCTCAGCAACTTAGTGAGACCCTGTCTCAAAATAAAAGATTAAAATAAGGCTGGGAGTATAGCTCAGAGGTAGAATGCCCTGGGTTCCATCCCCAGTACCCACACAACAACAACAACAACAAATGAGAATTAGTGATGGGCAGGGCTAGGGATCTGGGGGAACAGTAGAAGAATAGTAGCAATGAAGCCTGCCAAGGGAGGTAAAGCCATTACATTGTTATCAAGTAGATTAAAGATGTGATCAATCAGTCAAGACTAGAGTCACATCCCAAAAGGTGCTTATCCTGGGGTGCTAGAGTTCTTAGAGAGGCTGACTGACCGCGATGCACTGGTGGGGCAGCTGAGTGCCCAGGTGAGAAGCCTGCTCTACCCTGGGGCCTACAGAGCTTGGGTTGGGCCCTTTCCTCGTGCCATCAGGAAGTTGGTACCTGCCATATATGTTGTAAACTCTTCTCTTTTTCTAGAATAGAAGATGTATAGAACTTTATGAACTGAGTTTTGATATCCCAGAATATTAGGAAATACTTAGCAACAAATTTTACTTGAATGAAAATAATCAGCACAATCTATTATTTTAAATACAATGAGTATTTAAAATGAGAGAATATAGCACTTCAATTTGAAAGATAAAACTGATAGTAATTTAACTATTAAGAAAATTATTTCATGGAGAAAACTTACTTGCCTTTGAAATGATTATGAAGTAGTTTTACTTAAAAATGGGTAATTCATTCACCCCTTGCCTTGTTAAAATAAAATGTATTATATCTTTTATGGATAAAACATGATAGGAGAGATCAAATAATTATCCATGTCAAGAAGCCATGGTCACACAATCAGAACTGAACGACCCCTGAGGAGCAGCACATGGTACCTTCTGGGGAATCCTAAGAGACAAGAGTATGGGAAACAATTCTTTTGATGAGCATTCTAACACTAAGGATGGTGCATGCCTGGGATTTACGTACTGGACAAGTGGGAACAGACAAAACGTAAAATCTCAAAGTAGCCTCGCAGACCAGTTACTTAGGAGCATTGACTCTAGGGCTGATTCCCCACCTGTTTCCACATGGGAGTTCTTCTGCACTTACCCTTCTTTCTTTCTCTCTCTATCTCTCTCTCTCTCTCTCTCTCTTTTTAACCACAACCAGAGATAGTTAGCAGGCCTCTCTAGTACTGCAGTGAGGTCATATTTATTTAGTTAAGCCATGCTGACAACAAGGAAGCCAAAGCCAGGACTCAGAGTGAGGTGGCACACATGTGGACTGGGTGTCTCACTGTTGGGGTCGACGGGCTGGGCCGGGTTCAGCGTTAGGGTCTAGACTGTTGGTCCAGTCCAGGCCTTGCTCACCTTCTTCACTTCCTAGCTGTGTAACTCTGGGCAAGGTGCCTCTCCTCGTTAAGGCTAATCTGTGGAATGAGAGAATCTATGTTCTTGCTTCAGTAAGGATGTACATGGAAAATGGCGACTATTTTTATGGGAACTACAGGAATGTAATGAGAATGCTACTAAATCTGGTGCAGTGGAACTTTAAAATACTTATTTATAATACCGCATTCCAAGAAGACAACTCAAGGTGGTGAAGGTGGCAATTCTCCTCACATTGTAAGTCTAATGCCAAGTCAATCAACATTCCAATGGAATGTGATATGGAAACATATACATTTTTATAGAATAGACAAAGGGCAAGCTTATAAAAATTGAACAAAAATTGCATTATATTTTAAAGCAATATTATAAAGCTACAATAATTAACAAGTTATAAGAATTAATCAAGAACAAATAAGACGATAAGGCAAAAGATAAAGTCTCCAAATAGAATATGACATCTAATGATAAATTCTAATCAGTGAGGAAAGAAACAATACAAATTGAGGGTACACTGTTAACTCTAAATTTGTACCTCATAACTGATTTATCATCTGTATTATTCAGGATTCAGGATTCAGGATTCAGGAGGAGGGCAGGAACAACAGTAGTTATTTTAGCACAGAGAATTTACTATAGGGAACTGGTTAAGGTGGTTAGAAATCGCTAAAGGCTAACAGGGAGCTTTGAGGTAAGAAGAGGTAGTGAATGAATGAGGCAACTACCTCCCTAGGGCTGGGGAACAAAAGATAATTACAAACTAGACACTAGAGGGGCCCTTGCTGAACTGAAATGGTTTGTTCATACAGAGGAAAGAGGAATGTTCATTAAAAAGACATTGTGACAAGGAGAAGGAAATACTTGGCATTCCTTCCCCATCTCTTCTTCAACTTAAAACAAACAAGTAACCTTATGTACTTCAGCAAAATACTCCAAATAAATACACAAAAAGCAAAATAATTTTGCCACCATAAACATTGCAACTTACCAAAATTCTACATTGATTTGAAAAAGCGTAAAAATTACATATGATACACAATCTGAGTTTTATAGTGGTCATCATTATCTCGAGCAAAAGAAAAACAAAATATTGTAGGAATTAGTAAAAAATAGGAATCAAATTAACCTGAGATACTCATTAATTATAAAAGTCAATTTGAATCAATCTGAAATTTAAATGATAGGTTGGTTGGTCAATTTAATTTTACTTATTTATATTATTATGGTTCTGGAGATTGAATCCAGGAGCATTCTACTTCTGAGCTACAAACCTAGCCCTATTTTATTTTTTTTTATTTTGAAACAGAGTCCCACTAAGTAGCAGAAGGCCTAAGTTCCTGAAGCTGGTTGTAAACCTATGGTCCTCTCCTCTCAGCCTTCCAAGTACTGGGATTACAGGCGAATGCTGTGACACTGGATGGTTGGTTAATTTAAAGCAATATAGTTTATTTGTCTTTAAACATGTATGACTGTGTACACAGTGTGATATCTTCTACCAATGTCTGTCTGCTTCCAAAAGTAAAAGCAAGAAAATTAAAGAGACAGAAATAACTGGACAAAGACCAGCACTGGATCTTAACAGTGGGTTAACCAAGATTATAAAGTTTTAATCTCTCTGAAGCCCTAAGATATTTTACATAACTTGACTTCAAGTAACACAAAGAACTGAATGAAAAGTTGACTTCAGCAGACTTGCTGACTATTTCCACCAAAAAATTCACTGTCAAGTGGGCAAATAAAGAAAAGGAGCTGAGCCAATTAGCTAAATGGCAACAAATAACTGAAACATAGACGGGTAGAGAGGTACAGAACGAATGAGAGCGGACCTCACTACTTTCCCTGAAACTCCACAGCCCACAGATGGTATTTAGCTCCCTAGTAAACTCTGCTCCTGGTCAGCAGGAAGCTCCTCCGGCTATGGTCCAGGAGACCAGCACTTTCCAGAGTGCCAGCCTCGTAACTTCCTGTGTGAAAAGCTCACTGCTGCCCCGCATTCCTCAGGGTGCATTTTCTTCTCATCTCCAGGGAGGATGTTGCTCTTCCACAGGAAGAGGACGGAGCCAGTTGTTGCTGGATGTGTGGGCTGAGAGCTGTCGGGCATTTTCAGCATGCCTCTGTCTCAGCTGTGGGAACCCGGGATGCGGCTTAGATTCCCAGGCCTGGATCTGTCCTATCCCTGCGGCAGCCAGGGGTCAGGGCTTAGAAACACATTATCTTAGGAGTTGGAAGGTGGAAAATAATATCTGGAACTTCAACACCTCCAGTTCTCAGAAACATGCTGATTTTCAAAAGGAAATTAAAAAAGTACTCCCTTTGTTGGGCTCACAAATAGCATGTTTCATATAATCCTTTTGTAGAGTTTTCTTTCAAAAACAAACAAAACAACAACACATCTCCATTTCATCTAGAAAAGTTTAAGTACTAAATCACTTTTGTCAGCAGGAATAAGGACCAGTTTCAGGCATAAAGTACTATTTAACTAGGACAACTTATGAAACTTTAATTAATATAAAAACTTTAGTAAATTCATTAAGTTTTCTTTCCTCGTGACATGAAACTTGGAGAGAAGCTCAAATTAGTAAATGTTTCAGTATATCTTAATCAAACACTTAGGACTTAGCTATTGTTATGATTTTCATTAAAAAGTATATTTAATTTGGAGGAAAAAAAGAAAGCCTCTGACCTGATATTTATCTTTTTTCAGTGACACTAACTTAATAAATTTTACAGCCATCTATACCTGTCCAAGAACTCTACCTTAAAAAAAAAAAAAGTCATGTTCCTTTAATAGACTAAATTTTAGTTAAAAAAAAAAAAAAAAACTCAAAGCACATTTTTTTTAAAAAGGTCAGTCTAACATTCACAACTGTTAGTAGCTTTTATAACATATGGGTCATACTGTGCTTCAAAAGCAAGGATCTAACCATCTTGGAAATAGTCTTTTTTCCATCTCTAATATTTTCTCTTCTCTATTTTAAATATTATACCTGAAAACATATAAAATGTGTTTTCTATTTCTAAATGGCAGAGGAGCTGTGAAAATATTGTACTTTTCCTCATTTACTTCTGTTAATGTCATGTATGCCCTGTTTTTTGAACGCCTTTGACAATTTAATTACTTCACATCTTTTAATTTCAAAGGAGAATGTTTTTAGATAATTTCTCAAATCTTATAGGAATTTCTCACTTATTCCTATTAATTATCTTTAGAGTTTAATATTTAACTTTTAGGGGGGTCCTAGGGATTAAACCCAGAGGCTTCTACCTCCAAGCTAAATCCCCAACCCTTTAAAAAAATTTATTTTGAAATAGGGTCTTGCTAAGTTGCTGAGGGTCTCATTAAATCATTGAGGTTGGTTTCAAACTGGTAATCCTCCTGTCTCAGCCTCCCAAGTACTAGGATTACAGGTATGAGCTGCCAAGCCCAGATAATTTTTTGAATTACTTGATTAAAACATTACTTTATCCCACTTGACACATTTGTTATAATTTAAAATGTAACAGTTTCTTAATAAAAGAGGGATAAAATGAGGGAGGCACCAGCTAAAAGTCCAGAAGTCTGGATCCTACCAATGTGTTTGTGCACTTCCTTTTAAAACCTTACAGTAGCAGGGTCAGGAGGAAGATATTGCAGGGCCACTGGGCCAATGCTTGACGATTCCATAGAATTGCCTGGTTCCCAAAGCTTAGAAAGCAGCCACAAAGCTATAAACATACCTAGTTGCAGAAGTCTTATGCATGAAACGTATAACTCAAATGCTGCATTATAAGCTGTTGCAAAGTTTAAAAACTTTAAAAAGAACCTCACCCACCCCATGTTTAGAAGATGTCTATGTGTAAATTCAGGAAAGTTAGCTTATAGAAAAGTATAGAAAGCAGGAGGTTTGTGCAACATGATTTTTATCAATTTTCCTAGAAAAGTAAAGGGGGAATCTAACCACAATAAACTGCACATGCCATTTATACTTTCAAAGTTATAAATTTTAGTTTGAGACATGTAAGTTTGCATACACTATGTTCTTTCAAGCAAGTCTTTCCAAATCTTTGCTTACATAAGCAGTTAGGACTGAAATAACTCTGAACTGGTTACGCAATGTTGTCTGGTAACCAGGATGCGCAGTTGCCACAACATCCCTAAAGTTCTCCTCTGGGTATCTCCAGTCCACCCTTTGTGTGTGCACATCCCCTCAGTGACTCCGATTTTTCAGGTAGCATACAGTACATGATAGTCTCCATGAAAGTGAGTGGACTTTTTCTTTCTAAGAATAGGCTGATAAAAAAATATATATTTCCAAAAAAGAAACTAATGGACTTTGCTGAAAAATGCAAATCTAAAGGACATTTGGGAGGGATTGTGCTTTTCAAAGTCACGGAAACGGCAGTGTCTCTCCCACTGCTTCAGCGGATTGCTTTTCCTGATCCTAGAACCGAAGACAGGAAAACAAGGATTCTTTTTCTCTCAGCAGCCCACAAGCCAGGAGATATCCTCAGCTACCCTGAGACTACTCAGGGCTGCACCTTGCCGTCCCTGGGGAAAGAAGATAGGGAATCCCACAGCTGACATCCGACCTGTCAGGAAATCCTCCTGGCTCTGCCTTCAAAATACACCCAGGATCAGATCCTGTGTCACCATCTCCTCTGTCCTTGCCCTGGGTGTAGCCCCACTGCCTGGTGTCTGATAATGCCACTGGCTTCCTAATCAGTCTCCTGGTGTCCTATCCTCACCTGCAGCCTATTCCAACCGTGGCTCCTATGTCCCCCAAGACCAGGCCTCTGTTGCTGTCCTGCTGGCCTGGCATGCCCTCTCAATGCCCACTTTAGTTGCTCCCTTCGTTCCTGGGGTTCTTTACTCAGGTGTCACCTGTCACTTGCGATTCTTGTCCTGGCCATCTGATCTAAAATCACAGCATGTTTCTTATCCTCTTCCCATCTGCCTTCAGTGCTTTTTAATACCTTTATCCTTTATGAGGTTTTTTTTTTTTTCTGGGGGGGGCCATTATACTATCTTTAAAAAAAAAAAATTGTGCATTGCCTGTTTCCCTGACTAGAATGTGGAATATAGGCTTCTCTGGGGCAGGTGTTTTTATTTTATTCATTTCTTTAAAGCTAAGAGTGGCACAAAATCTTTACTCAGTAAATATTCACTCAGAGGCATGTGTGTGAAAATGGGTACCCTCCCTGGCTGGGTTCTACCACATCTGCTATGTAAAAGCCCCGCACTAGACTGATGCACTTTTATTACCATGGTATATATTTTCAGTGTCTATGGAAGTGTCTACTTACATCTTGCTTTCCCTTCCTGGAATGCTCCCATCAAAGCCCTCCTCATCTCCTCTGGTCAGGTCAAGGACTAAGGACAGATTTTCTTTTAGAGAAGTCCTCTCACTTCCTCAGCCCACAAATGACCTCCTGTGAACATGCCCATAGAACCTTTTGTGGCAGTCATATGCACTGGGCATCAAGTGTCTGGACACTGGCATTTCTTTCTCGTGTGAGTACTTCTACCTGGGTAGGCTCTGTGTTTTTTAATATCAAGCAACCTGCCTACCTCTCCTCAGCATCTCACACAATACCTTCACGCAGTATGTTTTTATTTTGACTGGTGGAGTAACAATAGATTGTAGATCTTAAAACTTTTTCTATAATGTGAGTTCTCAGTGTATTGTAAATAATTAATTCGACTATCTCTGATTCTAAAGAAAAGCATATACGTCACATTCATACTCTGCACAGCGCCAGGATAATGAGGAGAACACCAGGCAGCTCTCTGAGGAGAGCCAGTGTCGTGACAGTTGTGGGAACAGCGGCAAGTCCACTAACTCCACTTGTTCATTTGTAAGACAAACATCAATAAGACCAGCACATCAAAACTTGTAATTTACCCAACAATAACAAAAATTGTAATAGTCCTAGAGTTTTTCAAAATAAATTTTATTTACAGTAAGTTAAAAAAAGTTCTTTAGCTGGGGGTGTAGCTCAGTGGTAGAGCGCCTGCCTAGCCTAGCATGCATGAAACCCTGGGTTCAATCCCCAGAAACATGTGCTCAAGCATGCGTGTGTGCATACAAAGACACACACACACACATACACACACACACACACACACACACACACACACAAAGAAAACACAAAACCTCTTTATATTCATTCCCTCTTTGGAGAGAGTGGAGAAAGGGTTCTGGAACATACCACGTAGCCACATCAATGCTAATGCTAAATGTGCCAGTACAGTCATTGTGTTGTTATTATTATTATCATTATTATTATACTGGAGATGGAACCCCAGGCTGAGCACATGCTAGGGAAGTGTTCTACTGCTGTGCTATCTTCTTCAGCGTGTCCTAGTTCAATATCGATGATAGAACCCTAGTCCAGTTTAAACTAAATGAAAGAAACCCTTAAAAGATGCAAATGAAGTTTTGAAGTAAATCTTTAGAAAATTAGTATAGTATATGTTAATTATACTATGTTATATACTATATTATAGATTAGTATAGTATATAATAAGCCACTTAATCAAAAAAAGACAGGCTTTTGAAAAGTTCAACATTTTAAAACAATGTCTATATAACAGTATATTCTGTTACAGAAACTTTTCTACAACAAAGCTTTAAAAATGCATAATAGTAATGTCTAATTTTAATCCTCAAATATGATATAAACCTCCTGCTATGCACTAGAGACAGAAGTATAAGCCACAAAGATACCAACTGTTGTACTGTATGCTACAATTTCTTCTCTATAGTAAGGAGACATCAGAACACAGATATCTGTACACTTAGATTCCAAAATCACAATGCATATTAAGTTAAATAAAAGCAGAAATCGAAGCCAACAGTTTCTTACACCTATTTTTATTCTTCTAAAGAATTTGACAAACTAAAGTTTAAGGGGTACTCTGGGGTTGTTTATTTGTTTTTTGCTTTTGTTTTTGTTTTTTGTCTTTATTTTCTCTACCATACTGGGGATTGAACCCAGGGGCACTCTACTACTGGGCTACATCCCCAGCCCTTTTGTATTTTTATTCTGAGACAGGAACTCACTAAGTTTTCTAAGCTGGTCTTGAACTTAGAATCCTCCTGCCTCAGCCTCTTAAATTGTTGTGATTACAGGTGTGTGTCACTACTCCTGATTAAAAGTAATCTTTTCTATGTCCCAACTTGATGAAACAAATTTCTAAAAGACATTTTTCTATTCTAGAAAAACCAACCAAATAAACCCCCAAAAGAAAGAGTAACCACAATAGCAAAACCAAAACCTATCTTGAAACATTGCTTTTTTGGTTCCAAATTTTTCTCTGGGATATTAAATTGAAGTTTACACCAAAAATATTTAGTGCAATTGTGCTGCAAGCTGAAGCAGAAAGAAATCTTTGCAGCCTTTAGACATACTGAATTAAATTGCAAGAATTAAAAATACTTAAGTTTTGAAAAATCCACTGAGAGATTAACAAAGGGAAATGACTGCTACTTTTACAGCCTCGAAGGGGAAGTCCAGAAGTAAGTTTATCACCTTGGAAAGACAAGTAAAAAAGCAAGGAATCTGCCCTGGGACAGCAAATAAAACATCACCTGTGTGGCGCCATCAGATGAGCTGGTGATGGATTAGACTGAACCCAGGGCCTTCAAAATAAAACGTGTTCTGGAGGCTGGCACTGCCCCCGTGTGGCTGTACACATACACCACAACATGGCTTTTTCTATGCTAAAATGTTATGCTTCTTAGCTACCTTCTTATCCTCTCCCTCACACACTATTTTCTTGTTTCTTTTTCTTTCTTTCTTTTTCAGAACTGGGGATGGAACCCAGGGGCATTCTACCTCTGAGATACATCCCCAGCTCTATTTGTTATTCTTTTATTTTTTGAAACAAGTCTCACTAAGTTGCAGAAAGCCTCATTGCATAGCTGAGGCTGGCTGTGAACACCTGTGATCCTCCTGTCTCAGCCTCCCAAATACTGGGATTACATGTGTGCACCACCAGGCCCGGCTCCCTCACATACTTTTTAAGAAAATTGATTGTGCTAAATAATTAAATACCATTTAAATGTTTAAAAAAAAAAAAGACTTACTGTGGTAGAATCAAAAGAAAAGACGTCCACAACAGGGGGAGAAGAAATCTGCAAATCGATTACCTCAAGCTTTGGATTAATCTGTGTATGTACATAAAAAAATTAATGTGATATTTTTATACCATAAGAAATAGAATTTTATTTGTAAAATCTTACAAGGTATAGATATTCTATAATTATACTATTTATTAACATGAATACAAACAAAATGTTTGCAAAATACTGACCTACCGAGTCTATCAAAGTATAAGAAAAGATTATGAAAAAGTTGAATTTATCCTATGAATAAGTTGTTTTTACTTTAAAAAAAATCAATGTAATTCATGTATAAAGGAATATTGAAAATAAAATAACCCACCTCAAAAGATGCAGAAAAAATCCTAGCCAGTTCATAAAAAAGACAAAAAAGTGAAATAAAAGTGTTAAGATGTATAAGTTAAAAAGGAGAATTAATTTTGAATTATGTTGACATTCATTTTTAAAATGATTAACTATGGGTAAATCTCTAAAAAAATCTATTGCTAAATCATTAGAATTAATAAGAGAATGTAATAAATTTGCCACACCCCAAAATCAAGATACAAAATCAGCTGCATTTCTGCATTTGAGCATACAATTAGAAAATGTAAGTTTTAAAAAGATACTCTTTATGAAATCATAAAATCTAAAAATATATCAGAACAAATATTTAAATATGTGAAAGACCTTATAGAAAAAAAAGCTTATGTTGACATTTAAAGAAGGCTCAAATAAATAGAAAGTCATACCATAAAGAGCCCAGATGCAAAGTGCTGTAGATATGGAAAATAAATACAGCAAGACAAATGAACAAAGGAAGGGTGATCTGCAGCTGAGAAAACTGGATCACTGTATGTTTTCCCATTTAACTACTGTTAGATACCATACAAACGAAGGCAGCAGATAAACTAGAAACCTCATTGTTACAATAAAACTGTAAAATAAAAGTAAATAAATAAAAAATAGCTCTGTAGCCAGAGGCTGAGAATGACTTTTTTTTTTTTTTTTCAGTATTAGGAATTGAACTCAGGGGCATTCTACCTCCGAGCTACACCCCCAGTCCTATTTTTTATTTTTTATTTTGAAACAGGGTCTCACTAAGTTGCGGAGAGCCTCACTAGGTAGCTGAGGCTGGCCGCGAACTCGGATCCTCCGGTCTCAGCCTCCCGAATGCTGGGATTACAAGTGTGCACCACCATACCCGGCTGAGAATGACATTTTTAAAACTACAAAATCAAAACCACAAAGCAAGAAAACAAAAACAAAAAACCTGATGATATAGAAATTCAGAATTGTTTAATAATGGATATCACAAAGTTAATAGTCAGATAAAGGAACAGGATGAGTCGATATTATGATGCCTAAAATGGAAAAGGGGCAAATAAATAAAACATAAGAAAAACCTACAAATCAGAGTGAAAAGAATGGCAAACTCAAAGGGAAAAAAACTATAGAAATAATATTGTAACAGTTATTTAGCAAATGAAGAGATACTCATAAATACTAATAAGAAAAGTAAAAATTAAGAGAAAATACTACTTAATACCTATCAAATTACAAAAACTAGAAAGCTCAAAAATGCCAACACTGTTTATAATAGCCCAAGTTAAAAAAAAATGAAAATACCTCAAATGTCTATTAATAGTAACATAGTTTATGGGAACAACTAATAAATTCACTGGAATACTATACAACAATGAAAATGAACAAACTCTAACTCTACCACATATGAATGTATAAATTCAGAAGTATTATATACAAATTTTAAGATTTAATGTTAAATATAAAAGTTACAGAAAAATATATTTAATATGATTCCATGTACATAAAACTCAAAACCATTAGACACTAAAGCATAGGTGCAAATATATATATATATATATATATATATATATATATATATATATATATATATATATATATACACTAAAATTACAAAAGTAAGGGAATGATACCTAGAATGGTGACTACCTTTAAGGGAAGTTATTTCAAAATTCAAAAAGATCAGAAACATAAAAAAAAATTCAAATATCATGAACACAAAGAAGTAAACAAAGGGCAAGAAAGACAGCAAGACTTTCCAAATGAATGGTACCAACAGCAAGTGTACTGAAGAACCTTACAGGAAAAATCTGACTGAGTGCTTAGACAGTGAGCAAGCCTTCCTGTCTCATAAAGCAACATGACTCCTCAACAGAACACTTAGAAAACATAAACAAAAACAGAGACACAGAGGAGTTAGAGCATTCCTCAGCTCAGTGTTAGGATGCTGACATGATACGTGTGCACAGGGGTAGAAGAAAGAGATTGGAGAGGCTGGCAAGAGTCCAATTTTGAAAGGTGGAGGAATTTGGGAAGGCACAAAAAGCTGCAGTCTAAGGTCTGCTTTAGGAAAGTGAATCTGAGGTGTTAGAAGGGGGAGAGAATTCAGCTTTCTGATGAGACGGAGCTCACCCTGAGAGGACTGGAGTGATTTGTAAAGCAGGAAGAACATTGTATCACGGTGCAGCCTATTGTGTTAGACAACTGTGTTTGACCGGAGGTGGGTGTGCATACCCAGTACTGCCATGTGACAGGATGTGAGGATAAATCTGTGCAGGGTGAAGGGGGGGGGGAAGTCTACACAGCTGGCCAATACCTCTGCTTCTTTCCTGCTGTTCCATAATACAGAAAGCATACACAGCCTCCCCAGTGAGCTCGGAGCCTGAAGCTAAGGCAAAGAAGAGAAAGCTGAGGGTGGCTTGGCTTCCTGTCAATGGTAGACCTGCTGTAGGAGACTGCTCACACACGTTTCATTCTCTTTTATCTACTGCCACCTAGTGTAGGCAGGAAAATGTTTTCTAGTGAACACTATTTGAGTTCACCATCTGAAATTGGAACTGTTCAAAATATGTAAATCACACGGAGAGAGAAAGCCCTCTTTAAGAAAAACCCTTGACTTAGATAAGTTTGGAAGCCCCTGATGTAACTGACAGTATTTTTCAGCATTGTGCCACACGTTGCTGCCACATAAAGTAAGTTATTAGAGTAGCCTTGAAATGGAGCTCCAGAGAGGCAGAACACTACCAGCTCAAGGAGGGTCTATGACGGGGACAGGTGAGCCTACCTGAGTGCAGAGGCCCCAGCCCATACCCACCCTGAGGTCCTGCATGTCCATCGTACTGACAGTCCATAAGCATAAACCCCTCTGCTAACAAAGTCCATGTGCCTTCATCATGGTTGCCTACTCTCACGCAAGGAAATGTCCCCCACAGACACCTTAGTATCTGTCAACGGAATGGAATTTGATTTTTAGGACATGGAAGCATTACTTCAAAGAGGTTAAAGACACAGAAGGGAACCAGGGTGCCTGGGTTGAAAGTCAGTGCTGCCACTTCCTTGCTTCAACTTTCATGTGCCTCAGCTTCTGACATGGACAGAAATGGCACTTCCTTTTATAAACATTTTAGGAATATTTAATTTTTTCTAAGGCACTTATAATAACATTGTGTGTTAGATATTTACTATTATTATATAATCTCTAAAAGACATCTACCGAGGCCCCCCAAAGTATAAGTATGTATCTCAGCTGGAACTAAAATATAAAATTGGTAGACAGGTGGCCATTTTTAATCCTAACTTATGTTTTTTCAACTTTATTAGAAGATTGAGATTAAAAACCTGATCTCAGATTTAAAGACTTAAATTGGAGCCGGGCGTGGTGGCGCACGCTTGTAATCCCAGCATTCCGGAGGCTGAGACTGGAGGATCCGGGTTCGCGGCCAGCCTCAGCTACCTCGTGAGACACTCTGAAACTTAGTGAGACTCGGTTTCAAAATAAAGAATAAAAAATAGGGGCTGGGGGTATAGCTCAGAGGTAGAACACCCCTGAGTTCAAGCCCCAGAACCGCAAAAAAAAAAAAAAAAAGACTTAAATTGATCACTTGTAGTTTTCAACCATAAATCATGGTCAAACAATCACAAAATATCATTGTACAAATATTTGGTTGAATTAAAAGGACGTGTTCCTTCCTGTTAAATATCATACAGAATTTCACATGCAATTTATACATTAAGGTAATGTTAAATGGCCATTATAAAATTAAAAGCCATAGAAACAACTATTCTATTAATAAATTCTATTTAACTTCTTACAATATTCAGAATTCTTCTGGAATAACTCTTTTGATGCCTTACTGTCACCAGGCCCCAGCACTGTCTTTTACACAAGAGGGGAAGCGAGTGAAACTCCCCCTTTGCCAGCACAGTTGCTTTGTCTGTCTGGGGTAGGACAGTGCACGTAGGTTGTGGCAGTCTGAGAAGATACAGCCAGCATGAACTGGTGGCATGGGAGAGCACAACGCAGGCTAGGTAAAGAGGCCTTGAGAAGAGCTATGGCTTCTTCCTCAGCAGAGAAAGGGAGAGGCATCACTCCCGAGTTTTTAATTAAGGTGGCTGCCTAGGCCAGGAATGCTAGCAAGGGCTTGTAGGAGACCAGGAGAAGGCACCCAGGAGGGGACTATTCCACATAGCAAGGACTCAATGCCCTGAGCCTTCTACTGTCCAATCTGGCTATCATCCTCTCTGTCCATGTAGGACTTAGTAATTTATATATTTAGTCAGCTGGTACTCAAGATCTAAGACTGTGTGATTTCTCTATTTTAATGGTTTCAATGGATGGCTTTTTATCAAAAGCCAAAAAATTTCACCCAGAAGACTGTACCGAGAAGCCGGGCGTGGTGGCACATGCATTTGGGAGGCTGAGACCAGAGGATCTTGGTTCGGGGCCAGCCTCAGCTACCTAGGTGAGGCATTCTACAACTTAGTGAGACCCGGTTTCAAAATAACAGAATAAAAAAAATAGGGCTGGGGGCATAGCTCGGAGGTAGAATGCCTCTGAGTTCAATCCCCAGTATCTCAAAAAAAAAAAAAAAAAAAAAAAAGATCGCACTGATATTATAAATGCAACTGAGCCTCAAGAACAATAAAATAAAACACAAATTATAAGAATTCTAACTTGCTTCAAACTCCGAAATGAAATATTCATGGTTATTGCAAAAAGAGAAGGAAATTAATTATTTCGCTTACTGTTTATTCCTTGTATTTTAATAATATCTATTTATTTTCTTTAAATCACAAATTCTCAAGAAGTCTTTGAGGTTTTAAAATATTTCCAAAGTAGCATATGTAAGCTCATCTTGGCTAAAGCTTTCAAAAAATTTTAATCTATTAAGTTTAGTATTTTAAAGTACGACCTATTAATCATAATGAACACTGCACAATTTCTATTCTGATTTACATGAGGTATCTTTATGCATTAACTTGTAATTAAACCTTTAAAAACAATTCAGTATTTAATAATTATTTTTTTCATAGTACTAAAGATGCCCTCTATCCAGAAAACTTTGTACTTTTGCTTTATTATGAGATTTAAAAAAAAAAAAAAACCCAACAGTTGGTTGTTCATAAGCAGAATCTTATTACTTCTGACATTTCATAACAAAGGATCTGAAAGTGTTTTACAAAAATAAGTCATACTATGTACTTGATTTAAACAGCCAGAAGTGCTTACAGACCATTTAAACTGTGTACTTCCTTAGGCAGTCACAGTGCTCAGCACTCTGTGGTGCAACTGGATTCTAATTACACAATGAAGAATCCACTTTTAATAGAATTTTTAAGTGTATATGTGAAAAAGACAGTTGGAGCGTGGCTCTGCATGGCCTGGGTCATGCTGACCTAGCAATCCTGAGCAACCCAGCTGGTTTCACAGCTTTCTGTACAGTCAGAACAAGCTACTTAGACAACTTGTTGACATTTTAAAGAAAATTTAGCCTTATTAAATGGAGCTGGGCTGACAGTAAATCAAGGAGAAAATGGCTTGAGTCTACATGCTGAGGTAGCAGGGGGTGTCATGGAAATATCACTGAATTGGGACTGAGGAGACTCAGCCTTAGCCTGCAGCGCCGAAAGGGTAACAGGGAAACAAATGGGGTGTTTTCCTCCTCAGCAAGCCCAGCCCAGCTGCAGAAATGCTGCAATAAAATGCCAAGACTCCATAACTACAGCTTTGGTGACACAAGAAAAGGACACCCCATTTAAATTAAAATCTATTTCACCTTTATTGTATATAAACATGTGCTCAACAAATATACCTACATTTGTAGGGACTGAAGAAAAAAATGAGATGCATAATAGATTACATTCTTTCAAAAAATAAGAAAAAGCGATGACACAGTGAGCACCGTGAAGAAGTAGCAAAGCAAAGTGGTTGGTACTCTAGAAGAGCTAGAGGAGCATGGGAAGTAAGAAACTACAAAAACTACCGCAAAGAACTGAAAACCAGTACTGTCAAGGAAAAACCATCACAAGATCCCGAATCATGGCCACACTGAACACGTGTTTAAAAATTAGTCCAAAAAACTACAAAAGAAAAAAAAAACATGTATACATGCACACACACGAACTGAAGCTGCCACAAGTTCCTGAAGTAACAGAAAGGGATCAAGACAAAGAAAGTGACAAAAGTGACTGGGAGGAAACAGGAAGCCTGGGGGCTTGGGACCACAGCCTGGACTGGTGAGTGAGGCTCCTGCGCCCTCACTCAGGAACAAGTCTCAGAGCTCAAAATACCTCTGTGAACGCAAACAAAGAGATGCTCTGCAAAGATTAAAACAGAAGAATCCAAGGAGCAGATGCACAGGAAACAGTGATTCCTGATGTCAGCTCTTGAGAGAGAAAAGGGTTTCAGAAGAATTATACAAAATGGTAGTCAACAGGCTAACACCACCTAAGTGTCCAGCAAAGATCAATTTCTCTTTGAAGAGAGAATATTTAGGTCTATTGGACCTAAAAAAGTGTGTCAACGAAAATCGAAGTTAAGGGCTGGGGCTGTAACTCAGAGGTAAAGCCCTTGACTAGCATGTGTAAGGTCCTGGGTTCCGCCCCCAGCACAGAAAACAAACAAAAAATAAACCCTACAGTTAAACAGATAATTATATATCTAAAATATACATGCAGGCAAGCAACAAAATGGTCTTGATTATTATATTTAAGTCTCCAATTTCTTCTTTTCATTGCCTAAGAGGTATTTTTTTACTAAAAAAGTTTCAAGATAACTATTTCAATAACTCTTTTTTTTTTAGTTTGCTAGAATTTATTTTTCTTAATTTTTACAGATTTGTTATGACATAACATATACAATAAACTTCACATATTTAAAGTGTAATATCTTAAAGGGATAGAGACATAAGTTTTGAGCATTGTAAAATCATCTCCCCCTACTCAAATTTCCTTGTGCCTCTTTATAATAATCCCCTTCTCTCACTCCTCTCCAAACCCTCCTCATCCATAGGCAACTACTGATCTGCTTCCTGTCATTTCAGATGAATTTGAATTTTGCAGATCTGAAACAAATGGGATTATACAGTCTGACGAGAGAATTGGGGTTCAGAACACCTGGGCCATGACTATCATTTACTAACTATGTGAAACTGGGCAAGCCAGTAACCTCTTTGATTCTTACATTTCTCATCTGTGCGATAAAAAAAAATATTGCTTGAAAAAAAATATTGCTTGATTAACTAAATGAATGGTGAAAAATTATTGTGCAGAAAAAGAAGTGGGATCATTTTCATTAAATAATTTGTGTATGGTAAGACTTTAGTCTAATAAAAGGAATTAGTTCATACTTACGGAAACTGTGAAATTGAATAATAAATAATAACAGTTAAGATGTACTGAGGTATTACTTCGCATCAGTTACAGTTCTTAGCTCTTTACACATTAACTCATTAATCATCACAACTGCTCTACAAGACGGCTACTACTGAGGAAACTGAGGTATGGGGGAGTTAATCCTCTTAAAAAAAAAAACCTCCCTACAAGATTGAAATAATTTGTTATTTTCTCTCTCTCTTTTTTTTTTTTGCGGTACTGGGGATTGAACTCAGGGGCATTCTACCTCCGATCTACACTCCCAGCCCTATTTTTTATTCTTTATTTTGAAACAGGGTCTCACCAAGTTGCAGAGGGCCTCACTAGGTAACTGAGGCTGGCTGTGAACCCAGATCCTCCTGTCTCAGCGTCCCAAATACTGGGACTACAAGTGTGCCACCACGCCCGACTTTATTTTCTCTTTTCACAGAACACTTCTCCCAAATATCTTTTCTCACATTACTCTCTGATGCCAGAGAAAGTTGTTTCTCTCTACTTCATCTACAGTCTTTTTATAACCAGGGCCCCAGAGCTCTTACCCTCACTGTCCTGAATTCCCTCTCACTCCATGTTATCCATAGATTTTCTTACTTATAGATGTAATTTTTTTTTTTTTTTTTACCCTTTCAGAAACTTACAGGAGTCCATTCACAACAGGAAAACTCTTGACTCTGCCATCTCTTTTATCTCCCTCTTACTTGCACTCATTCCTTTTCCTGTCAAATCATACTAAAAGCATTGATTGTGACTGGATCCAATGAACATTTCTTTTTAACCTCTGAAATTTGGCTCCTAATCTCTTCTGTCCAAAACACAGTATGGCAGACAATCTCTTTGGAAATCTTCCCAAATTTCCTTCTCCGTGGGATCAGCAGCACTTTTTGTCTTCATTTTCTATCCTCCTTCAGACATCTAAGACTTCTGACAATGCCCAGAAAGCCTAACTGAAATCACACAGTCAATAACTCTTAAAAAAATTCTTGTCCTTTAGCTCTGTTCTCATGATACCCATCATATAACCTCCTTAAAATGTCTAGAATATGAAGACAGTTCAGTCTTCATAGTTATCAGAGACCTTAGATTTAATTTCTCATTTTCTATTACTATCAATGTAATTTTTTAGTCTTATTTCTAGGACTTCAAGAAGTCAATATAAGAGGTTTTAACATTATTACACACTACCATATGCATATAGTTCTATTTTATTAGTGAGAATAACCAGCTTTCTCAAAGTGGTGCTGTTTTAGGGCAGGACTAGGTTTCCTATAATTCAGTATCATTTCAAGCACCTAGATGACTGAGAGCCCCACAATGTACATAAAATGTAGGACAAATAGGCACAAAATACTCACTTCAACAGTCTCAACTTTCCCCTCATGGGTATGTGGTGTTCTTGGGTAGATATCAAGAAGGTGTGGTGGTGAATCAAAATGCAATCTTTTGAGATTTCTTTTATTAATATCTTTATAATGCAATTCATCAAAGTTAGTTTTCCATAATAAGACCTATAAAAAAGTCAGTGATGTTGCTGTTAGTCTTGCATATGTAAACAATAAAGCTGATTAAATATATATATATATATATATATATATGCTTATAAAATTTTCCCTCAAAATAGTCAGAAAGGAAACACACCACACACACACACACACACACACTCACACACATATTTCAATACTCTTACTTCTCAACAGTTATTTTAGGCATAATGAGGGAAGAGATTTAGCATTTCAAATTGTTTTCATGTCTGGCTTAAAATTTACAGTAAGATAATACTTTATTACCTTAAAATTCTCTTTCTTCCCCCAAAACCCAGATCCTGCTTTTGTCTTGGTCATGCACTTTATTTAATAAATCTAACAATGCATGACTTTTGGTCATTTTAAACAACACATATTTGCCTCATAAATGATTGATATTTACCATCTTCAAGAAGCTTAATATTTGAAGAAACAAAATAGGCAAAAGACTAGGCAATAATTCTAGCAAAAATGCTATGCCTTGAAACTGGACATTTAGTAAGTATCAGTTACATGCATAATTAAGTGTAAAAATCAGCAAAAGAAAATAACTGCTGAATTAAAAAAAAATATTAGAACTGGAGTTATTTCAGTTATGTGACAGCAGACTTCCTGTCACTCCATTAAAATATAAACCCACTGCTAATCATCTTAACATGAAAAACTCTTAGCTGAGGTCAAAGATTCCTTTAGACACATCCAATTTCTCTATCAAAATCAAAGAGGAGCTGAAAGAAGTACAAACCTGTGCATCTGCACCTCCTGATGTAAACTGCTCTCCGCCTTTTGAAAATGAGACAGTAAAAACAGGTCCCTAAGAAATAAAGGGAGATAAAAGAACAAAAACAGCATTTGGTGATGCTTCCTTATGGCTTAGAGACTGTGAATACCAACTTTGAATTTTAATTTATGTAGACTACTTATGCAATAAACCTGACAGAACACATCCAGTTGCCAGCAACTAATTATCGCAGAGTAAAGATAATAAAAAACCAACCTGTTTATATTAAAGACACAAGTAAATGACAGTAAACAAAAAAATGAACACTAAAAATTCATAAGCAAATAAACATCATCTCCTTTAAAGACAAGTTTGTACATGTGTAAGTTGATAAGAATGCCTGTTCTTATCAACTTTGGCCATTCTATTCTGTATTTAACCAATCAATTACTAGGAAGAATTGAATGATGAGTAGTAAGTAGGTGATGATAACAAGTCTATGAAGGCCATTCCTGACTAAATGGGCTTCGCTGAGTTCTCCCTTCTGAAGTCAGCAACAGTGAGCTACTAAACTTTAAGTAGAGGACAGAGAGGAGGAGAGATGTGATGAATGAACGTCAGTATAGTAGCTGTGAGGATGATGAGCTGCAATGAGAAAGAATGGCTGGAGGCCAGTGAGGAAGCTACTGCCATTGTCCAGGTGCGAGATAAGGAGAATTTGCAAGTGGGCTATTACCAAGCCAGTGGACACATCACATCAGGCACAATCACAAGATGCACAGGCTCTAAGGCAATTTTTCAGTCAAGATAAGAGGGATTAGTTCTCATCTAAAAATATTCACATATTCTGTTTATTTTTAATATGTTCTTAATCTATACAAAATTTTTGAGGAAAATCATTCTGTGTTTTTCGAGTAGGTCATCTCATAAGCTTTAGTGATTATAGCTTCATGAACACTTTCACCTCCGGACTATGAAAAATTCCATCTTCACGTAGAGTGTTTTTCTCCTAAAATATAGTTTATCTCTTAAGAATCTTGTCCTCCCTTCATGGTATCTCAGTTCTTGCCCACTTTCATTGGATGTGTTTGCATGCATGCACGTATCTGCGCTGGCTAGCCTGTTTCCTCTTCGCCCTGACATTGCTGTGGCACAGGTGATAAAGAAAGCAGGAAGCGGGCAGAATAGCTAGTTGAAGGAAGAAAGAGCCCTTCTCTTCTAGACCGCAAAACCCATTCTATTTCTAGATACAAATAGTTTATACTTGGTTAAAAGGAAGTGCCTAGTACATCTGAAGAAAAAAAAAAAAAAAGAGGATGTGTTATAAAAAATTCAGAGAAGTTTAATATTTACCCACAAAGGAGGAATAGTTTATATACTGAAAATTTTCTCTTAACTCCTCTTCTCCACTTGGTTCTAAATCAACTGAGAAATAAGGCAAAGGCATAAGGCATATAAGAGCCAAAATACCACCTTTCTCACTAATAAAAATTTACAGAAAAAGAATGCAGCTTATCTGAAGGTGAATGGGCTTTCTAGAACCAACGCCCCAAATGAGCAGGGTTTGACTGACTGGTAAGGCAAGTCCTTCCACAGGATGTATCAGAGGACCAGGGTGAGCTGGGGCTCGGCAAGGCCAGCGAGGGGAAGGTGTCAGGTCACGCCTTTTTTCATCTAAACTCACCAGTTAAATCAAGTGACCTCACCAGTCAGAGTGCTGAGGTGTGTGAGAGGCTGAAGGTGGAACTAGTGAGGCAGCCTCCCCAGGAGGGGAAAGGTCACCATGTAGCCAGCCAACCTACACCACATACTGATGAAGACTGTAATACTTACTGAAAGGCCACTAACACTCATTGATTTTGATAAGCATTGCAATAAATAACCCTTTTTTTTTTTTTTTTTGCGGTACTGGAGATGGAACTCAGGGGCATTCTACCTCCGAGCTATATCCCCAGCCCTATTTTTTTATTCTTTATTTTGAAACAGGGTCTCACTAAGTTGTGGAGGGCCTCACTAAGCAGCTGAGGCTGGCCACGAACCTGGATCTTCCAGTCTCAGCCTTCCAAATACTGGGATTACAAGTGTATGCTACCACGTCCAGCTAATAACACTTTTAAGGGCTGCTTCCAGAACATAAAAACATAGTTTTGAAAATCCAATACATTGTTGGTGGGATTGCAAATTAGTGCAACCACTTTGGAAAACAGTATGGAGGATCCTCAGACGAATGAGAATGATCCTACCATATGATCCAGCGATACCTCTACTGGGTATCTACCCAAAAGAAAGGAAACCAAACTATCAGACCAACGCATGTGTATCTATGTTTATAGCTGCACAGTTTACAATTGCCAGACTATGGAACCAGCCAAGATGTCCAACAACAGATGAATGGATTACAAAACTATGGGATATATACACAATGGAATTTTACTCAGCCATAAAGAAGAACAAAATCATGTTATTTGCAAGGAAATGGAGGGAACTGGAAAACATTATGTTAAGTGAGATTAGTCAGTCACAAAAAGTTAAAAATCAAATGCTCTCCCTAATA
>PVLC010009508.1:0-53785 GCA_004027655.1 Graphiurus murinus
CGGTACTGGGGATTGAACTCAGGGGCATTCTACCTCCGAGCTACACCCCCAGCCCTATTTTTTACTCTTTATTTTGAAACCGGGTCTCACTAAGTTGCGGAGTGCCTCACTAGGTAGCTGAGGCTGGCCGCGAACCCGGATCCTCCGGTCTCAGCCTCCCGAATGCTGGGATTACAAGCGTGCGCCACCACGCCCGGCTATTCTTTATTTTGAAACAGGGCCTCACTAAGTTGCAGAGGGCCTCACTAAGTAGCTGAAACTGGCCATGAACCTGGATCCTCCTGTCTCAGCCTCCCAAGTACTGGGATTACAAGCGTAGGTCACCATGCTTTGGCTTCTGTATTTCTAAAGGGTTAAATCTCATTCCTTTCTCCTCCTCCTCCTCCTCCTCCTCCTCCTCCTCCTCCTTCTCCTCCTCTTCTTCTTCTTCCTACTTCACATGCAAAAGAAGAATCTATGACAGAGACTGGATGTAGCTCCTAAAACCTAAAATATTTTCTGTCTGACTCTATAGAAAAACATGCTGATCCCTGGTCTAGTAAGCTGACCTTCCTTGGAGCACAGAGGAAAATCTGCTTCCACTCAGTCGGTAGATCCAAAAGAAGAGGCCCAGAAGGCTCCGACCTGAGCTATTTCTCTTAAATTTAGCCATCAGATAGATTCTTCTGATGTAGAATGTAAATTTATTTACGTGCCCCCGGAGCCTTCTCCCCCACTGCAGAAGCCTTACAGTGGGGAATGGGTGGTCACAAGCAACACAGTAAGAGCAGCGTAACTCCCTTTAGCCAACATGTGGCTCTCTTCTTGTGTAGACCTGTCCTCAGGAATTTAGAAAATAGCTGGAACATCTACACAGCAAACCACTTACATCAGTAAGCTCTCAGTTGGAATTGGGGGTTTTCCAAGAGATTTTAACTTCTTATAAATTTATTAAACATTACAATTATAACTTTTGCCTTCTGTTTAATAAAGTTAATACTATCTCTCTTGTTTTTTTCCTCACTAATTACCTAGTTTTATTTTTGACATTAATCAGATCCTTAAAATTTATTTTAATGTAAAGAGTGAGGCAGCCTCTTGCACATTTCTCTTTGTCCCTCTGCTCAATTGGCCTAATCAGATTTATTGACAAACGCAGTTTTATTTCATTTATTTGAAATTCCAACCGAGTATGGTGACACATACCTATAATCCCAGTACTTGAGAGACTGAGACAGGAGGATCCCAGGTTCAACGACAGCCTCAGAAACCTAGTGCAATCCTGTTTCAAAACAAAGCAACAACAAAAATAAAAAAAGCTGGGGATGTAGTGCGGAGGTAGAATGCCTCTGGGTTCAATCCACAGTACCATAGAAAACAAAATAAATTAAAAAAAAAAAAAAAAGAAATACCAACCCCATCAGTTTTCTATAATCCCACATGTGCTTACACTTAAATGACGTTCTCATTGGTTGAGGAGAACTCGCAACACTAGAGATCCCAGGGACGAAATGGTTTCTGGTGTGACTTACGCATTTTCTTTGTACACGTCAGGAGGTCTGGTCTTGCTGGGTGGAACTGCTTCACTATCTGGATCTCGAGACCGCCTGGTTGAACACCTTGGAAGAGCGGGTAAAGAGCTCCGAGTCTGTGCCCGAGAGGACGGACGCCGTCAATGAAGCCCTAGAGGTGGGAGCCTGCGACCTTGGTGGCTTTTCTTTTTGTGGCTCTGAGAGCCAGTGCGTGTTACCTTGAGGAACGTAGTGCTTTCTGTAGACAGAAGTGTTTGCTTCCTCAGTAATTTTCAGTGTAACTCATTTTCTTCGGGAGCCTGAAGTATGTGTGTACCATCATGCACATTTAGGGACTTACAGTGTTTACACTGTCTTGCATATTTTGGAGCTGATCCAGTATGAGCCCTGAGAGGCAGTTGGCTCTTCCATGCTTAGTACTCTCTAGACTCAGTAAAGCACTCCAAGGCTTTGCAGCTATTTCACCAGTCCCTGGACAAAGCTCTGTGTATGTTATTAGGACACTTAATTTCTTGCTTCTTGATAGTTATTTCTATTCTTTAAGCACAGCACTGACCGTTCATGGTGGCTGCTAGTCTGTTCTCTAGGTTTTAGAAGTTAGAGAGAGGCTGACTGGGTTGTCATGGAGGCTAAGGATCCTACTTCTATTGGTGTCATAGAAACTTGCCCTCAAAACTGGTCTTCCAGCTCCTGAGAGCTGAGAAAATCCCCTGATTTGTCCTTACTCCTCAGTTTTCACTCCATGTGTGGCACCTAATAACTGAATAACTATTTCTTAAGTGAATTACAATGTAATGAGTGTAGGTTTGCTTAGGAAGAAAGAGGAAGCTGGTAGATTTGCTTTTGAGAGTGCAGTGGCACTCCGTGGGGATTGAACGGATGACTGGATTGAAGGTCAGAAATAAATGAACTGTGGGACCTACATTCCAGGAGATGGATGGGCTGTGGGAAGAAAGCTGTCAGAGTGAGAGATGGAAAGAATGAAAAATAATCAAAAGCTTACTTTAAGAAAACATAGTTTCCTCATATGAGTTAATCCATGTATATTCTGGAAATATGGAAAATAGAGAAAAGTAGAAAGCAAAGATACACACTTCTAAACATTTTGCATACTTCTCCCTAATTATTATTATTTTTATGCATGCATGCTGGAAGTTGGTGTACTGAATCAAAGGCTTTGTAGTCACAATACCTTTGGAGCCAAGATGGAATCTTACTTCTTCTTTTTGCCTACTATGTATATGTGGGCTGATTAATTAATCTCTCTGAGCTTCAACTTTTCCATCTGTAAATTGGAAATAATATTTAGCTTATATAATTAATTTGATTTATGTATATGAAAGTGTCTGTATAAAACCATTCAGTACTATGTTTAGAATTGTGTTTAGTATTCTGTACAACAGTAGAAAAATAAGTATTTTTAGTAATTGAGCTAATAACAGTTGAGATAATTTTGTTTGTAAACTACTGTTTCTGCTTCTGAGCTTTGTGTACTATGAGAATTTCTCATTTAACTAATAATTATAGAAATTATTTTTATGGAATTATCATCTATCAATCATGTTGACTTATTAGCTGTATGAATTTATTAATGCCATGATGGGATAATTTCTTTTAAAATTATTTTATTGATACATTATAAGTGTACATATTAGATTCATAGCAGTACTTCATATATACACATAACCATTCACCCAATTTTTGTTATGGTTCCCTAAATTTATAGAAAATGGAGTTATTTGTTTTTAAAAAATGGCATTTTCAGGATCCTTGATGCATTTGCTTTAGTAAGTAAAGGTATTTTTTTTCCCTTGGTCCAGTCTCTGGAATCTGTTTTGCGCCACCCGGCCGATAATCGCACCCAGATTCGGGAACTTGGCCAGACTCTGATTGATGGCGGGATCCTCGATGACATCATCAGCGAGAAACTGGAGGCCTTTAACAGCCGCTACGAAGACCTGAGTCACCTGGTGAGAATCAGGACCTGCACGAGTACGGTTGGGTATTTACGCTGCAGAGCTGACCCAGGCCCCACATCATATGGAGTTTCTCTGTTGGTTGAAGTTGGTAACATCTAACGTTGGTTAACACTGACTAAAGCTTTGATGTTGGTCAAAGTTGGCAGTCAACATTAATGGGGTCATGAGGACTTTGAAGTACTAGGTAGGAAAGAATAGACCTAATATTTATCAGTCAGGTTGGACTGATGATTAAATAAAAATTATCTTTTAGGTTATTTCAACTATTTAATTTCCCTTAAAATCATATTATATCAGTATGTAATAATAATAACTTTTTTTTAACTGGCAAATATTAGGGCCATCAGAATTTGACATAAATTATTGTGAAAGCCATAATCTTTTAATTCATATCCAAGTTCTATCTTAATGTACATGTTCATTACAGTAATTAAAGAAAAGATGATTTTTTTTTAAAGGAGGCCAGGTGGGTATTAGATGCTTTCAAACACATACTAAATAATAGACATTGATGTTTATTCCTTGAATAGCATCAAGCTTATTCCAAAAGTGGTTATGTGCAGCTCTGGAACTTGTTTTAAACATTGGAAAAAGGAGATTCAGAGCTTATGCTATTGACAGACATTCTTGTTTTATTTTTTATTGATAAACATTGATGAGTCTTAAGAATACTCTCAATATACAATAAATAACATTTTTTTGTGGTACTGGGAATTGAACCCAGAGGCATTCTACCTTCAAGCTACACCCCCAGCTCTATTTTATTTTTAAAAAATTTTGAAACAGGGTCTTGTTCAGTTGATGAGAGCCTCACTACTTGCTGAGGCTGTCCTCGAACCTGAGATCCTCCTGTCTCCCAAGTATTGGTACTACAGACGTGTGCCACCATGGCTGGATAAACAGCAAATTTTTACTCTCTCTTTGATATGTTCTTGGAAATCCTGAGTTCTTGGAATGTGTTTAATGAATGTCTTTCCATGTTTGTATTTTTTCAGTGTAGTACAAAGAAGTAGAAATGAGTAATTCAATCTAACAGTATATAGATATTAAGATATTTTCACTCTTATCATTGATAGTTATTATTTATTTATAAGGAAGGCTAAAGTCTTGAACTAGTTGCATTTATATATTCCTAGTGGCTAGAATGTAGATTCAGCTGTTTATTTGTGTGCTAATGATTAAATTTCTCCTACATGTAGGCGGAGAGCAAGCAGATTTCTTTGGAAAAGCAGCTCCAGGTCCTGCGGGAAACTGACCACATGCTCCAGGTCTTGCAGGAGAGCTTGGGGGAGCTGGATAAGCAGCTCACCACCTACTTAACTGATAGGATAGACGCCTTCCAGGTCCCGCAGGAAGCTCAGGTAGGACTGTGATTTGAGGGCTTTGGAGTTGTAAAAAAGAGCTTGTGTAGTCTCCCCAGCTCCCAGTGCACCCCTCCTGCCAGTTAGTGAGAAAGATTGAATTTACTCACCAGATAATGCCTGGTTTTGGCTTTTTCATGCTTCCTGTATGAGATTCTGGCAAATGACCAACATTTTAAAATAGTTGTTTTCTTAGCTATAAAGTTGGAGAAATTTCTTCTTTATGTGTAAGTTCTGAACATTGGAAATGACAATACGAAGACTTTAGCATGTGCATAGCATATGTGACTACACATAGTAGTCATGACCCATATCATTATTAGATATCCTACAAACTGGAGCTCCAAGTGGCACAGTCAATAGACTACAACTTATTAAACATGGAAGTTCATATTATTATTAGATATACTGCAAGCTTATGGCAGCTTGTAAATTATAATAGTAAGTATTGCACAACTATGTGGAACTTCTGTATCATTTCTTTTTATATGTTTTAAAAACTGCTTCCTCTTCCCTTTCCAACCTCTTGGCAGAAAATCCAAGCAGAGATCTCAGCCCACGAGCTTACACTAGAGGAGTTGAGAAGGAATCTGCGTTCCCAGGCCCCGACCTCCCCAGAGGGCAGGAGTGCTAGAGGAGGGAGTCAGATGGATTTGCTACAGGTAACTAGGGCCTCCTTTCTTCCTTTCTTTCTCAAGATGATGAGAAGGGTTGGTTGCTCGGGTGCTCCCGGTGTTCTTCATGTTGTAGACTGCAGAATGGGAGTGATGTGCTGAGGTATACTGTACCCCAGGGCAGCAGAAACACGTGATTGCATGGGCAGAAAAGCACTGAATCTCATTTTTATAGTTGGGATTGGAGAGAGTGAGGTAGATGTGGAAGCCAGCTTTGTGTGGACTGTGCTTTTACTGCAGAGCACCTGTTCCTGTAGTGTGGCTGATGCACAGGGTGGGTTGAGCGAGCCTGGGATACAGTATCACTCAGCTCCTAATGGTGTATGTGAGAACCACTTTGACACGGAACACGTGATGAAGGGCATTTGACAATGCTCTAGATTCTGGAACTATATTTTTTGATCAAGTGAGAAAATTAGTGAAGTTTTAAATCCAGTGAGGCCAGCCTTATGCATATTGTTTATTTCTGAGACTGGGAGGGATACCGGGTGTCGCATAATTCATGACATCGTACCATGCAGTTCACTCCCATGATCAGGTAACCTTACTGAGTTTCTTTAAGATTTCTTCTTCCTTTGATCATGTCACTGAATGTTTTTATGGGTGCTTTATTTGATAGCTTTTTAGCAGCATGTGTCTTACTAGGATCAGCTGGTGAGAAAGGTTGTCATTCTGTTGTGAATTGCTTATCGCTTTCATTTCTGCAAACAGAGGAAGCTTCGAGAAGTATCTACAAAGTTCCAGCTTTTCCAGAAGCCTGCTAACTTTGAGCAGCGCATGCTCGACTGTAAGCGCGTGCTGGATGGGGTGAAAGCAGAACTCCACGTTCTGGAAGTGAAGGACGTGGACCCTGATGTCATCCAGACACATCTGGACAAGTGCATGGTGAGGCTTTGGGAGGATTTCCAGCAGCTATTGTGGTGTAGTCTACTGCTTCCAGACATGGTCATCAGCTAGAGTTTATGAATCAAGGGAATCAGTGTTGGAAAACATGTTTAAAAAAAAAGAAATGTGATATTTTCCTTTTAAGGAAATTAAAAGATATAAGCAAGATGGCTAGGACAGTAAAATCAATGATTACGGTGTAATAAGATAAAGGAATAAGAATAAACATATAAATAGCATGAGTTAAAAAACAAACATCTAATCACAGTGTAAAGTTAGAGATGTTTCGCAATGTGACTGGTCAGCTAAGTTTTCAGGGATATATTTGAGTTAGCTAGAAGAACCATATGTAGAGTGGATGTTAGGAATAATACCACATTAAAAAACAATTCCTTCTCAAGGAAAGTAAAATATTAACTACTACTTTTTATAAAGCTTAAGTCCAAGATATGGAAGAACCAGTTATACTTATAATGGATGTCCACAATATTATAGTATAAAATTTTCATTTGCTAGGAAAATAAAAGTTTAAATTGAAGTTTAAACCAGTGATGGGAAAAAAGAAATGATATATAAGACATTAGTACAATTTCAATCTGGAACTTTATAACTCAATTGATTAAAAACTTTAAAGTAATGTGGCTAGGAGGATATGATCTTAGACTTAGTTTTCTGCTTGAGAATCATGAAAACATAACATTCACTGGACAAGAAAAGTCAAGAAAGAGTTCTTTGTGTTTTTTGAACTGCAGTCTCTACATTGCTGTTTCTTATGTGGATGGAAGAGTTCACAAATAAGAAGAAATTTAATCTCAGTGTGCTTATATGTAAGCATTTATTTGCTTATTGGGACAGAGCAAAAGAAAAAGCAAGCATTATCTTTGATCTCATGCAAGCTCAGTTAGGTGACAGTGTCTCATGAGATAAATAAGATAATTCTGTTCCAGGTGAGAGTATAGAGATTCAAGAGAAGCTGCTCAGACAAGGTTTTGGGGTTCAAAGTGACTGGAGTGAGGACACCTCTGAATTTGACCTATAAAACTTCAATTTCATGTGATCATATCTGTCTTAATACACTGGGTTTTATATATGTTTTCATGATATAAACATCATGCTTTCACTGTGGTAGACTTGCTACTTCAGAGAAACAGAAAGAAACAAGGAAATGTTAATACTTCTCAATTTCAAAAGTCAAGAATAGCTAGTATTGGCTATTTTCTAGTCATAGGATCTAGGATTTTAAAGATGTAACTTATGCTGGGTGCTGTGGTACATGCTTGTAATTCTAGTACTTGGGAAGCTGAGATAGGAGGATCATAGGTTCAAGGACAGGATGAGGTAACTTAGCAAGACCCTATTTCAAAATAAGAATAAAAAGGGCTGGGGGTATAGCTCCGAAGTAGAGCTCCTTTAGATCCAATCCCTAGTACTACAAATATATATATACATACATACATCCCAAAAATAAATTTAAAACTTTTTTTTTTAATGCTGCACTGAGTCCTACCCCCAGCCCTAAAATGTTGCTTTACACATGATAGGCATTAATTATTTAGTTCTAATATTCCCCCTCCCTCCTTTTTTGTTTTGTTTTGTGGTACTGAGGATTGAACCAAGGTCATTTTACGTCTGAGCTACACTCCCAGCCATTTCTGGTTTTTGTTTTGAAACAGGGTCTTGCTAGGTTGCTGAGAGTCTTGCTACATTGTTGAAGCTGGTCTTAAACCTTTGATAGTCGTGTCTTAACCTCCCAAGTACTGGGATTATGGGTGTGTGGTACCACACCTGACTCTTTTCCCCAGTTTATGTAGGAAAGATGTTTATACTATATCATCAAGTACTTTCATCAATATTTAAAATGCATGTCTGAGTTTTTTTAAAACAAGCATAAAGTCTATTAGTTTATTTTCTTATCTCATTTGAGAAAGTTTATTACAGCCTCGATTTCATTTGACTCAACCTTCAAATCACATCTGTGAAAGATAACGTCCTTTGATAGCCATAGCTAGTTCTTGGCTGTCAGTCTGTGTAGGCTGTATTCCCAGATGGTTCCAGGTGACAAGTTTTTGCTACAATTTGAAATTTGTCATGTTATTTTTGTTGTTGTTTTTAAAGAAATTATACAAAACTTTGAGTGAAGTCAAACTTGAAGTGGAGACTGTCATCAAAACAGGAAGGCACATCGTCCAGAAGCAGCAAACGGACAACCCCAAAGGGATGGATGAGCAGCTGACCTCCCTGAAGGTGCTTTACAATGACCTGGGCGCACAGGTGAGGACGACACCACCTCTCACCTGCCTTGCTCTTTCTCTCGCAATTAGCTCACTTATTTCTATCACCTTATTGTAACACAATTTTATTATTTATAATAAGATGATAAAGTAATCTTCAATTTTTTATCCTCCTCCACCTCTTCCTTGCCCTCCTCCTCCTCCTTTTCCTTGCCGCCGCCCTCCTCCTCCTCCTCCTCCTCCTCCTCCTCCTCCTCCTCCTTCTCCTCCTTATTTCTGCTGGGAATGCTCTACCACTGAGCTACACCCCCAGCTCTCTCATGTATTTCAAAATTTCCCTTCTTGGAAAATGTATATAAATTCGTGGCATTAAGACATGTGGCCGTAGTTTTTACTTTATTTCTTTAAATGTATATGTTAATATTGTAATGATTAATAGGGATATAGATACTTTTATTTTGCAGTTCTGGGGATTGAACGCAGGGGCATTCTACCTCTGAGCTATACCTCCAGCCCTATTTTTGATTCTTTATTTTGAAACAGGGTCTCACTAAGTTGCGGAGGGCCTCACTAAGTAGCTGAGGCTGGCCACGAACCTGGATCCTCCAGTCCTAGCCTCCCAAGTACTTGGATTACAAGCATGTACCACCACGCCTGGTGATAATTATTTTTAATATTTAATCCAAATAGTATTTATACTTTCATAAGTGCCTCTAAGGAAACTTTGCAAATAGTAGTTCCTGTACAAACTCAAGTTATTGGTCTCTGGACTTCTAAATTGAATAGTCTGCTGAAAAAAAAAATGTTAAAACATCAGGAATCTAGTAAATAGTAAGTGATAGGAAATTTATATTAATGTACCAAAATTTAAAATTCTTCCAAGAGGTGAGTGTAATGGCACATGCCTATAATTCTAGTACTTGGGAGGCTGAGACAGGAGGATCCCAGGTTCAAAGCCAGTCTGGGCAACTTAGCAAGACCTTGTCTCAAAATTAAAAATATAAAAAAATAGTCTAAGGGTATAGCTCAGAAGTAGAATGCCTCTGGGTTCAATCCCTAGTACCACACATGCGCGTGCGCACACATACACAAATTCTTTTGAAGAAACAGCCATAATTTGACATTTTAGCAACTCCATGTGGCCATTGCTTGGCCATGTATCATAATTGACCTGCCGGATCCTCCAGGCTGTTGCCGTGTCTCATTGAGAATTTTCACTCTGAAACCAGGAGAGCAAAACAGCTCGTGGAAGCAAAACCTTGGCAGTGTCGAAATACTATTAGGTAAAGCCTTGAATCCTTCTTCCAAAATTAAACAGTAACAACTTCTGATTCAAGTGAGATTGAAGTTTCTGCTTAAGCCCAGAGAAAAATAGCTGAACTCTTAAAAAAATCAATTTAAAACCAGTCAGAATGAGCAGTCCATCCTCTTTCTAATTTTCACTTCACTTCTGTGAGATTCCATGGTTGTCATGACCCATTTCCATGCATTGTGTTTCTGGAACTCATAGAACTTCTTTTTGATATTATATGGTTCAAATTATTTGTTAAATATTATTTATTCACTGGCTGGCCATTTTAGAGATGAGAATGGATTTTCTGGTTTTTTACGCTAGTTCTCTAATTGTGATTATGGTTTTAGCATGAGTTGATTTTCGATGTCATTGAGATTTTCCTGTGTGTTAGGAATTATATAGGCAGCAGGGATACAGTGGTAAGCAAAAACATAAGCTATCTTCCTGTCCAGTGGAATTTAGGGCAGTGAAAGAGAAAGCCATTAATCAAGTAGTCACATAAAGTAATTTTACATTATCAGTGAAATGTGCTGAGGGAATGTGTATGATGCTTTCAGAGTATGGGTGAAAGGGGATTTGGCTCTGTCCTGGGTTAGGAAAGCTTCCCTACGGAAGCATGCATTAGCTGAGAATCTGAAGGATGGGTGTGAGGAACTAGGGTGAAACTAGAGACTCATAGAGCAGCATGTGTAAAGGGCTGGTGGCAGGAGGCAGAATGGTACATCCTTGTGGCCAGAGAGAGCCAGTGCGGGGAACACGGTGTCAGGGAGGTAGGATGAGATCAGACCCGGCTGGTGCCATAGAGTTTGTGTTGAAGGTTTTCATCTCTGAGTTAAGAGCAATGAGCAGTTATTCTAACAATTTTAGAATGGAGATGATGTACCTCAAATATGTGTTTTTTTAAAGGCCATTCATTAGCTGGATGTGTGGTACATGCCTGTATTCCTGGTAATGGGGAGGCTGAGACAGGAGGATCACAGGTGCACAGACAGCCTCTGCAATTTAGGGAGACTCTCCTTTCCTTCCTTCCTTCCTTCTTCCTTCCTTTCTTTTTTCTTCTTTTTTTTTGTGGTGCTAACGATTGAATCTAGGGGCATTCAACCTCCAAGCTACACCTCCAGCTCTAATGATTTATTAATTTGAAAACAGGGTCTAGCTAAGTTGCTGAGAGCCTCACTATGTTGCTGAGGCTGGCAGTCTTCCTGTCTCAGCATCCCAAGTACTGGGATTACAGGTGTGCGCCACCTTTTTCAAAATAAAAAAATAAAATTAAGGCTGGGGGTGTGGCTTAGAGGTAGATATGATGCCCTTGGGTTCAACCCCCACCACACAGGCTGTTCATTGCAGTTTGGAGACTGAATTAGAGAGAAGCAGGAGTGGAGAAGAGGAAGAAGAGGAGGAGGAGGAGAAGGAGGAGGCGGTGGCAGCTCAGAATTCCTTGTCTTATGCTTAGTGAGAGGTGCTAGGGGCTGGACCTATGGAGGGCAAAAGAGCTGCAGTGATTGGCTTCAGACTTGCAGGAGGTGAGAGCAGTAGGATTTGGTGATGGAATAGATATGGGGGTGGAGGAGAGGGGTGATTCGCTGAGTCCTGGGTTTTAGGTTTGATTACGTGGATGGTCACAGTGCCATCATTGAGATCCCGGAGGAAAGGCAGGGATAAGGAGAAGCCATCAGCACATATTGCATATATTGCCATTTTCAGAGCCTTTGAAAGAGTGAATTGGAGATGTCAGGGACGCATGTTGTTACTTAGGCCTGGAGAAGCCATCTGGGCTGAGGAGATGGTGTTTATGAATCAACCGAGGAGGAGAGGTGGTAATTAGCGTTTTCAGAAATGACAAGGTTGTGTAGAGAGAGAATATAGTGAAAACAGTAGAGAGCCTTTGACCAAGCCTTGGGAATGACATCACTTAGGAAGAAACCTGAGGAAGAAGAATTTCAAAAGAAACTAAAAGAAGCAGCAAGAGGTGGTAGGCAGGCCAGAAGAGTGGGGGAGATGGTATCATGAGAAGGCACCTGTCTTGAAGACTTAGCGACAGTTAAATACGACAGCCACTTAAATGGATCCATTAGATCTGTTACCAGTGGGCTCTTTATTGAGCTCAGCAAGGGCAATTTTTGTGGAGTGGTGGCAGCAGAAGCCAGAAGGACCTGGCTTGAGTTATGTGTGGGAAGTGAGCCCGTGGAGCCAGTGCTGGAACAAAGTGGCTTTGAAGATTCCTATGGGAAAAGTAGAGAGAGGAAATTCCTTAGGGAAGATTGGGTCAAAGGAGAGAGAGAGAGAGAGAGAGAGAGAGAGAGAGAGAGAGAGAGAGAGAGAGAGAGAGAGAAAGAAGAAGAAGAAGGAGGAGGAGGAGGAGGAGGAGGAGGAGGAGGAGGAGGAGGAGAAGGAGGGAGGGAGGGGGGGGAGGGGAAGAGGAGTATGTTTAAGGCAATGAAAAGCCGAGTGTGGTGGCACGTGCCTATAATCCCAGTACTTAAGAAGCTGATACAGGAGGATTTCAGGTTCGAGGCCAGCCTCAGCAACTTAGCGAGACCCTGTTTCAAACATACACACACACACACACACACACACACACACACACACACCCCAAAACAGGGCTAGGAGTGTAGCTCAGAGGTAGAATGCCTCTGGGTTCAACCTTTAGTACAACACCCCCCAAAAACACAAAACAGCTGATCCCACTGAGAAGGAATGATTGAGTATCCAGGAGGGAGAAGGCACGAATGGTTCGGTATGGTTAGGTAAAAGATTTGCAGCCTGAAATGACCTCATTCAATATGCAATACATCTTAAAATGTATTGATTAGACTGAGAAAAGTGTAAATTGTTATAAGTTGGACTGTAAATTATTTTCTTCCTGGTACATACAAACCTCTGGCAGCATTAAGTTTTATAGTGATTGTGTAGCTGTTTGGGCATGCCGAAGTCAGATATGCATCATTTGGATACATAATATCATTTTAGTACAATTCAAGTGTTTGTCTCTTGAAGTCCGTGTTGAGGTGCTATTAATTTAGAGTTATGAATTTTAATTGAACTCTGTGGGAAAAATAATTTCACTTTTAAGAATATATTTAATAACAGTAAATCCTTGCGATATGAAAAAGTGAAATTGAACTTAGGGAGCCAGGAAAACCATGCATAATCCAATCATATTTATTTATAAAATTTGGTCTTTATATCATTTTATATCACCTAAGAAAATTTCATCTCCTATATGACTTATCACTGTCCTTTTGGGATGTTATTATCTATACATATGTACTTATCAAAGTAAGAAATTACTTTATGAGTTGTGCTGTTAGATCCTTTCAGGCTGTATCTGCTCAGCTTTAGATCGTGAATGATTGTTCTTAGTTTGAGAATAGCATCATGTAATGTAAAGGGCCAGGCCTGGCTCAGTTCAATGGCTGTGACACCCCTGTCTTGGCCTTAACCTCTTTAAGTTTCAGGATCTTTTGTGTAAAAGGGAAAGCATCAAGCCTCTCACAGAGACTGTTGTGGATTTTATTGCATAACACATGTAAGATCCCCTAGCACAATGCAGAAACTGTATTAAGACATGGCTGAATGTCAGTTCATTTTGCTTTCTGTCAACAGCAAGAAGGATGAAAATATAATAAGGTTTATGTTGCATAGTCATGTACTATATATATACATACACACACACACACACACACATACACACACACACACACACACACACACCTATCCCAGGAGCCTTCTACTGCTGAGCTATGCCCCTAGACTTGTTTTATTTTTTTAGTTTGAAATGGGCTCTCACTAAGTTGCTAAGGGCCTTGCTAAATTGCTGAGGCTGACCTCAAACCTTAAATCCTCCTGTTTCTGCCTCCCAAGTAGTGGGATGACAGACTTGTGCCACCATACCCAGTTGCATGTACTGTTTTTTATCTTACATTGTTAATTGTGGAAATAGTGTTTATCTCCTTCTCAAATTTGTTTAATGTAGTGTGTATGTGTTTTTTAAGTGGAATCCTTCAGCAAGAGGATTCTAAGTCACCTTCTGTTCAAATTATAATACAATATTGTTTATTTTCTTAACTTTGACTTGCCAAGTCTTTTGTGTAGTGTTATTCCCACTTACTGCTCATAACACTTTTGAGGGCTGTACCTCAACCATATCAGGGAGTAAGTGGTAGAGCTAAGATTGCCACCCAGGGTTCTTGACACTCAGCCATGACAGACCATCATCTCCTTGCAGAAGTGTGAGAATGGAGTGATTCTGGGATGTTAGAGATAAAGCTTATGCATGTCTTGTGGGTTAATTATGAATGAATCAATTTGGATGTTTAGTTGATCCTCCGATCCATTGTCATGAATATTCATTCTCAGTCTCCATCTCTGCCCACTTTCTCCTGTTCAGGTGACTGAAGGAAAGCAGGACCTGGAAAGAGCTTCGCAGCTGGCCCGGAGAATGAAGAAAGAGGCTGCATCTCTCTCCGAGTGGCTGTCTACAACGGAGGCGGAATTGGTACAGAAGTCCACTTCAGAAAGTGTCCTTGCAGACTTGGATGCAGAAATCTCCTGGGCTAAAGTAAGGTGCATTTATCTCAGTTCGAACATTGGTATCTGGCCAGTGTCACCTGCAGCATTTGTTGGGGGCAATCTTGGTAGATATCGTTCCTCTCGTTTCATGCTAAATATAGCCTTTTCTTTTTCCCATTATTTTTTTCCATTTCTCTGTGCAAAGAAGAACATTTTAAAGACAGTTATTTTAACAAGTCTTTATCTTCATTCACAAAGCACTAAACTTGTATGGATCACCAAGACCTTTAGAAGCATTATGCCTAATACTTAAAAATATTTTAATTTGACCACCTTCAAAATCAGTGACAGTTTTATTCAGTATTCAGTCTTTACACAGTGTTGTGCTGATTTTAATTCTTTAATAATTTTTATACTAATAACTAATCTTTCCATTGCCATCAAACTATGGAAAAGAACATAGGACAGATTTAAAAAAATCAATACAAGACTTTTCTTTTTTTAAAATATACTTTTATTGGTGCTTTGCAATTGTGCATTATAATGGGTTCAGAGGGACAGAAACAAACATAAACACAGCGCCTCATGTGTTCAGCCCTATAATTATTTTGAAATTGTGGAGACCAGAAGGCTGATTTACCAATTCTCTCTTCTAAGGTGGACAAAGAATCAAATAAAACATAAAGGAGTTCTTTTACCATGGCATTCTGTTTTCCTCAGTTTATTTACTAAATTAGTAGCAGGAATAATAGAAATAACCGATGGACTCAGAAACAGGAATTTATATGAAGTATTAGGTGTCAGCGTTGACATCCTCTACCAGTGTGTATTGTGGGCCTTTGTGAGCAGGTCCCCGGAGGTAGCTGGGTGACGCCCTGCTGTTTACCTTGAACACTCTGTGGAGGATACTCTTGAGAGAAAGTCAAGATATCAGGCATTGGAAAGAATATGTTCAGTTTACAAAATAGCTTGCAAAAAGTCTGGTTATGTGGAAGAGAGGATGTACTAGGGAAACAGAGAACTTTGCACTTCATCTGTGTATTGTGGATGAATGCAAAACAGAAGGACCAAACTTTATCTTTGTTAAGTTAACATTTTTTAAGGAAATATTATCTTCTTTGTACAGTATGCTTTGAAAACCATTGTTTTCTTATTAGCAACAAAATATGTGTATAGTTATACCCCCTTACCTGTAGGGAATACATTGCACAACCCCTAGTGTATGCTTGAAACTATAGGTAGTCTATATATACTATGCTTTTTCCTATAAATAAATAACACATTTTTATGTTTGTTTATTTGATTGGTATATTGTAACTATACATTGTAGTGATATTCCACATATGCACACAATATCTCTGGAGTCTTTCTGCTTTGCCAGCTTGGAGTTAGAGAAGATGAAATTGATTTTTTTAAAATCTAGAGCACTGATGAAGGCAATTGGTGTCCCTGTGTAATGAAGGAAATTTATACTTTAAATGAAATAATTACGTTTTTTGCATTTGAATTTTACCCTCTTTGATATTTGTGTAAGCATTTTAATTTCCCTTGGGAACTTCAGAACTATCATCATGCTGATAAATTGAGTTCTGTAATTTGACCTCTTGCAGATGATCTAGGAAGCCATGGGTTGCTGTGCATATGTATGAGGAGTTAGACATTAAGTGTATAGAAGTGTTATTCTGAAAAGTCAAGTGAGTCTTGATGTTGTCATTTTCTAGAATGTTCTGAAGGATTTGGAAAAGAGAAAAGCTGATTTAAACGCCATCACGGAGAGTAGTGCCACCCTCCAGAACTTGGTTACTGGCAGCGAGCCTATTTTGGAAGAAAGACTCTGCGTCCTTAACGCTGGGTGGAGCCGCGTGCGCACCTGGACTGAGGATTGGTGCAACACCTTGATGGTGTGTATCCGGAAAGACTTAGTGAGGACAGCTGCTTCTTCTTCTTCTTCTTCTTCTTCTTCTTCTTCTTCTTCTTCTTCTTCTTTTGTGGTACTGGGATTGAACTCAGGGGCATTCTACCTGTGAGCTACACCCTCAGCCCTATTTTTTATTCTGAAACAGGGTTTCACTAAGTTGTGGAGTGCCCCACTAGATAGCTGAAGCTGGCCTCGAGCCCGGAGCCTCTGGTCTCAGCCTTCCAAATGCTGGGATTACAAGGGTGCGCCACCATGCCCAGCTGATGATGACAGCTTCTTGTTGCCTTTCATTATTTCTAAATGAGAACAGCTTTGATTAGAATTCCAAATCCTTTTTTCTGTGTGTCCCAATAATGTTTTTCTCATGAATTAACTTAATTAGACTACATTTTATTTTTTTTTGAAAAGGTAGTAATTAGAAAGAATTCACAATGTTTCTATTAAGGAATATTCATAGTACAAATGGAAATATGTTCTCAAATATTTCAGTAAGTATAGTTAATTTGCTTCACTTTAATAATGTCATGTTTGATTTTCATACTATTATAAGCTATCTGTGTGTATAATCTTTATAATGTCCTAGTAATAGTATACTAGTTAAGAACACAGATTCTTAAGTATTTTATATATATATCTTTTGAGTTATCTCTTCCTTTACCCCACATTCCTGCAGCCTTTACTTTTCTATTTTTTAGTCTATACCTTCCAAATTTTCTTTCTAGGCAATATCTTTGTAGTCCTATTAGAATATTCAATTTATCTGCTTTGTCAGATAAATGAGTCTTCAGTTCACTGTCAGAAAATTTCTTACATTGTTTTTTAGTTCCCATTTTCTTTTTCAATGATTTTTCCGTGTTATAGAGTATTAATTTGTTTCCTTTTGTTAACTCTTTTAAGCTTTATGTTTTCTGGCTTCCTTTGTCCTGTAACATCTAGTTCCTGAAAGTTGTCCGTTTCATCGTAAGCCCTGCCCTTTTTTGGTCAGGTTCAATTCTTGCCTTAGTCTCAGTGAATTCTCCCAGCTTTAATCTCTCCAACTGTTTGCTTCTGTTTTCAAATTATTCTCTCACTCACATTTTATGGTGTGTTTCAGGAAATGTTACTGAGGTCTGTGCCCGGTGTACTGTTCAGTACTGGTGTACTGAGGAGACTCAGATCCTGTCCTCTAAGCAGATGTAGGCTATTGAACAGGCAGAAGCTTGTTCAATAGTTAAAGACTGAACATGATTAAATTTAAACATAAATTCATATTTAATTATAATAAATACGTTTTAAAAATATAATTGAGTGGGATAATGAGATCAGTTATAATATAAAGAGGTGGAACAAGACAAACGTAAAAGGAAATTGAAAAAGAAAACTTTCATCTTTTCCTCTACTTGAACTTTTTAATTGTGTGTGGAGGTCTAAGTCAAATAACTTTAAAAAGTGCTTAGCCATAGCTGTGCAATTTTAGGATTGAGATTTATTCACTAAAAAATTGCCTTACAGGAAGGTAGAAGCGCTTCTTTAAATTCAACATCCAATTTCTTCTTTGAAGATCTTTTAAATCTCTTTTAAAATGATCATCTTAAATATTTCAGAGGATTGTGTCAGCATTTTGTTAATTCCTTTGTAGAACCATCAGAACCAGCTGGAGATATTTGATGGAAATGTTGCTCATATCAGCACCTGGCTTTATCAAGCTGAAGCGCTATTGGATGAGATTGAAAAAAAACCAGCAAGCAAACAGGAAGAAATAGTGAAGGTACCAAACCTTGTGGGGACAGTAGTATTTTGGGGAGTGGACTGTTTTGCTGTCCTCTTTTCTCTTGTGGAATGCTCTAAGATACTTGTGTACATGTTCTTCTTATCCAATTGATTCGTTAACATTTATTTTGGCAGGAGAAACATCTTCAGTGGGTTTTCCATGAATAGCACTTATTCTAGTTGACTGTGCTGAAATCTCACACTAGGAATCCTAGACATTTATTTCAACTGCTTTTAAGGCTGAGTAAGCATCACACCTGTCTTTGATTTTGATCTTTCCTATGGGATCTTTTTTTTTTTTTTTTTTTACATATAGCGTTTGATATCTGAGCTGGACGATGCCAACCTCCAGGTTGAAAATGTTCGCGATCAAGCCATGATTTTGATGAATGCACGTGGAAACGCAAGCAGGCAGCTTGTAGAACCAAAATTAGCCGAACTGAATAGAAACTATGAAAAGGTGTCTCAACATGTCAAAAGTGCCAAAGTGAGTTATTACACTTTTATAGAAAATCATTTTTCTTATGGGCTTGTCTACACAATGGTGGTAATATAATATATACATTAAAATATTTAAGTTAAAATGACTTTAATCACCTTTTCCTTTGAATAGAGTATTTGTCCTTATTTGTGATTGTTCTTATAGAGAAGAAACAAGGAACTACATAACTAATTGAGAAGAGGTTTTAAAGACTCAATTGAATGTTAAAATTGCAAAATAATAAGATCAATTCCCAAGCAAGGCATGAATAATTAGCCCATAGTTTTATAGTCATACTTTACACATTCATATTGAATACACTTTTTTGTGCCTTACATGTTGACAAATATAAGTTGCAAGTAACTTCACAATTTAGACTTTATAAAGAGATGTACTTTACCTTGTCTCCTTACTTCTGATTTAAGTTCATTTTATTGTTTTCAATAGATTTACGGGAGATTTTTCTTGGTATCAAAAATAATGTATAAGACAGAGGGGTGGGGTGTGGATAGGGACAAGGAAACAAAATTACCATCATCCTCACAAATAACTTCTGTAAATATTTTGGCATATATGCCTATTTTTATTCATATGTATGTGATTTTAATTATCAAAATTTCTATATGGTTTTGTGTATGCATTTTCCTTTGACTTGGTTTAAAATAGTAGTATAGTATTTTGTTAGGGGTTCCATTAATTTCCTAAGTTAATTTTCTACTTTTATTGGGCTTTTATGAATATTGTTTATTAAAATCATATTATACATTTCTATTGCTCATCAATTCTTAGAATTCCTTGCAATTGCTGTAAAAGTTGTGCATGTAGGTAGGCATGGTGGTATATGCCTGTAATCCCAGTTCTTGGAACACTGAGACATGAGGATCGAAAGTTCAAGGCCAGCCTCAGCAACTTAGCAAGACCCTGTTTCAAAATAAAGATAATGAGGGCTAGGTGTATACCTCAGAAATAGAATGTCCCTGCGTTTGATCTCCAGTACTACACACCTTATACATATAATGATTGTTAAATAGATTTTCAAATACTCCAATAGAAAGTTTATCCCAATTTATTGTTCTATAATCAGGATGTGAGTGTATTATTTTCTCTTCACTTAGCCAAAACTATACGTTCATTTCCTGTGCTTAGTTTTATTAAAATTATTGAATTTAATTTCAATTACATAAATCCAAAGCTTTCTTTGTAGACATGAACTGTAAATATTGCATTAAGCAGTATGTTCTTCTTTAAAGTTTGGGTATTAAAATCCAAGAGGAATTCCTCAGGGGAGACTTGACTGAGAGATATTCTGTGGGGGGTCCTTTCCTTGGGTGGTGAGTGTACATTTCTCCCTTCTCTGGCCCTAGCAGGAATGGCTTTTGGATCATGACTGTGTTTCCTCCTATGCTCACATGTGGTCTCAGAATCCGCTATACAGCCACAGTCAGTTACACACTACCTCACATGCCTGGCTCAAGTTGGGGAGAATAGGCAGTTCAGAGAAGCCCAAATTAGTAAAATCATCTAATGACTGGATGCACTTATAGCTAATTCCAATGAATAGTAGTTCCTCTCTTGACACCCTGTCTGTGATTAACTGTGGAAAGTTAAGAATCTATTTTCAGAGGCCTCTCTTTTGTCTACAGCTGCTAATTGGTCAAGAACCAGTATCATACCAATGCTTGGTCACCACTGAAACATTTGAAGCTGGTGTGTCTTTCTCTGACTTGGAAAAGTTAGAAAACGACATAGAAAACATGCTAAAAGTTGTTGAGAAACACTTGGAATCCAATGATGATAATGAAAAGGTTGGTTCAAGGAGATTTTGTTTTTTTTCCCTTTTAATCATATTTTTACATCAATAATATTCATCCACATAACATGCTGAACAGGAGAGTGTGTCAGCTTTATCAAATGATTTATATCATGCTTGAAAACACACACACACATACACACACACACACACACACACACACACATACACATATGCTTTCTGGCTAAAGGTAATCTTTAGTCTAATTTGTGCTAAACTAATTTTGGGATCTATTGGTTTCAAATATAAAGTATTTTAAGAAAAACATGATTTTTTTTTTAATTTGGATTAACCTGACTATGCTGTACTTTGTAGGTTAGTTCTCTCACTTGACAACTGATGGTAAGGGACTCCATGACTTTTTTTTCTGAATAAGTTTTTTTTTCCTTTAAACATTCAGATGGATGAAGAGAGAGTCCAGATAGAGGAAGTTCTACAAAGAGGAGAAGAAATGTTACATCAACCCATGGAAGAGAATAAGAAAGAAAAGATCCGTTTGCAGTTATTACTTTTGCACACAAGATACAACAAAATTAAGGTATTATACCACGGACATCCCTGTGGCATTTAAGTGAATTGTTCAGCGCCTGCCACTCAGGTGTTTGGTAGTGCATTGCAGGAAGCTTTAAAATAAACCTATTAGGATATTATCGCGTCCTTTCTAATGTGTTTTTACTAGATATGTATATATTTTGGGATGGGGCAGGATTCAGAGAAATAGGAATAGAAAACCTCATTATTGGTCATCTCTTTTGTATTTCTGATTATCTATAAAACTGAAATCTGTCTCTTCCAGAAGTGACTTCTACCTTCCTCCTTTGAGATCTTGGCCACATTTGTGAAGCTGATATGCTGTGATATATATTGTAGAACAGGCTTCACTACCAGCTTGCTGGGAAATGGCACTCCTCTTCCCAGCTGTATTTGAAGTGGCTCTGATGTTCCTCAGGGCTCTGGTCTATAGTAATCCCTTCTAGAGCCAGTTTATTTGATCTTTTTGGAATTCAAGTATATTCCAGAGTGTTGGCTTGATGCCTAGTGGATGCCTTTATCTGTGTGTGCTGCAGCCTTGTAATATGCCCCGCTTTAGCTTTCACCACTATGACCAAAATACCTGACAAGAACAACTTATAGGAGAAAATGTTTATTTTGGCTCACAGTTTCAGAGGTTCAGTCCGTGGTTGGCTGACTCCAATGTAAAAACATCATGATTGGCAGTAGGGGTGGGGGGAATGAAGCATTCCAGGCATGCCTCCAGTGACCTAGTGACCTACTTCCTGTCGGGGGCCAAACCTCAAGGCAGCAGGGTCGGGGGTCCCTCATTAGGTGTGGATTGTGATGAGGTCGCAAGAATACGCTCACACCCAATGCAGTATTGGAAATGTATCTGTTTATTCCATCTTAATAGCAGTTTTTATACTGTCTTTTACAATGAGGCATATTGAACAGGAATTTTTACAGATTTGTTTTTTCTAAAGTTGACTGGGTACATCTTTAACTAGAAAAGCTATTTCCCATAGTATTTGATGGGATTAAGAAAATAGCAAGGGTTACAGAATACAATACATATATAAAAATTCTTTTAGTACAAAAAGAGTGTTAAAGGTTAACGACGGAGAGGAAACTCTATTCATTAGATTAAATCTTCACTATTTGCTCAGCTCCTGTCAGGCAGCTAGAGAGTAGTTAATATGTGGTGAAGACAAGGGGGAGGTGTTTTAGAGAGAGAGAAAAACTATCTGTCTTAAAGCTTTCTTTACTCACAGATAAAAAATAGTAGACCTAAGTATCTTTGGTTTAGTAGCTAAGCTTGCAAAGTTCAATTCCTGATGTTTGTAGAGGGTTAATGAATATCTCTGAGACGAGCTGAGGCATTGTTCTTTTTTGAGGAATCACAATCTGTCCAGTCATCCTGTGTCTCTAAGAAATTTTCCCTTATAATTAATGTGAAAGCAAAAGCCAAAGCACCCCAAATTTCCAGAATATAATAATGCAAAGTGGGAAATGCCACGCGTTCCTTCTTTTGGAATCTTCTGCCTTGCAGAATTCCAATGGGCTGAGTCCTTGCTCAAGGCCCAGCTATTAGGATGAAGTTGCAACTTCCTCCAGCTAGGTTCTATGTCCCAGTAGTCCATTCAGTCAAATGGTCAAAGCCGTCAAAATATAATCACTGCCTATGAACCCCACCTCTGAAGCCTTACTGAATTGGGGACCATGTTTTCCATGAGGTTTTGGCAAATCTTCCAAATCCAAACCGTAACATGCCTCAAACTGAATTTGCCACTTCTCTATACTCTCCAACCTGTATTTACTACTTTATTCTCTATGCTAGTTAATACCTTAAAAATCTAGCCATTCTTCTCATGATCCTCAGGGCAGAATCTTCAACCGCATTCTCAACTCCTTCTTGTTCATCACACACCCCGTTCCTTGCATCCTGTCTAGCAGGGACCAAAACCATTGGGCTGAATGAGGTGAGAGAGAGGTGTGAACCTGAAGTTAGATGCCAGTTGCTTGATATAGGACCATGGGAACCTGAATGAATTTCTCTTAGTTCACCATAGTTCCCCAAATTCAGCCTCATGGTTTTCTACGCTCTGCCCCCAACTAGTTTTCTTACGTCAAGTTTTTCTTACTTGGACGCATCCTCCGTAACTTCCTCAGAAGCAGTCATGGCTGGGCTGTATCATTCCTTTACCTAAGAAACGGATCAGAAAAATATTGTGAAGTACAGAAGCTTCAAGCGCAAGGTTCATTGGTACAGTGTTAAACCAGAGCTTCGGGTTGACCCCTGGCTACTTCCTTGGTTGGCTGCCCCTCCCCATAGGACACAGTGACACTGATTTTCTTTACATTTTCCTAAATATACCATATGCACTAGCATCTCTGGGATCTTGGCAATTTTATTACTATTTTATGGAATGGGTTTTGTCTTTTTATTTTACCTGAAAAATGCATTATCTTTTAAGATTTAGCTTTTTTTAGGGGGGGGATCTAACAGGTATCATATTATACCATAGTTATTTGCTTTATTGCTGCTTTAATTAATTAATTAATTAATTGTGTGTGGGGGGGTACTGGGGATTGAACCCAAAGGCATTCTACCTCTGAGCTACACCCCCAGTCCTATTATATTGTTTATTTTGAAACAGGGTCTCACTAAGTTGTGGTGGCTTCATGTTGCTAAGGCTGGCCTTGAACCTGAGATCCTTCTGTCTCAGCCTCCCAAGCATTGGGATTGCCAGCATGGGCCACCATGCTCAGCTGTTGCTTCTTTTAAAAGTATCTGTCTTCTCTAGTAATTCATGGAGACTTCAGGCCATGTCTCATTCATTGTTAGATCTCAAATCCAAAATTATTGCTGATCCAAGCTAGAAGTAAATTTTTAGCCTTTTAGTACATAAAATTAATTTTTTTAAAGAAGTACTATTATGGGCACATTTCACATGGTTTCACCAGCATTATTTATTCTAATTAAATTAAAATATTTTGGTTTGTTTCATTAGGCCAGGTATAACACACAGTTTTCAAATTTATGGCTTTCCAAATCAGGACTACTTTTAGCTGTGAACATTAGAATCATTTGGGGAATTTATCAATGAAGGAATTGCTCCTGTAGACATTGTGTACATATATGAGAATACCGGTGTCAATCTCAGTGTCCTGTGTGGGGAAGGGGGGGGTGGAGAGGGAGCAAGAGCAAAGCCCACCGAGTGCTGTGTGCATGTATGCCACTATCACCATGATGTGAGACTATAATGTACGAATACAAGTGTAAAAAATGATAAAATAAAATAAATGCTCAAAAATATCCCCTAAACCAATTAAGTCAGAATCTCTCAGGCTGCACCGAAGTGTGGGCATTTATTTTATTTTTTTTGTGGTATGGGGGATTGAACCCAGGGTCATTTTACCTCCGAGCTATATTCTATTTTCTATTTTTATTTTGAAACAGGGTCTCACTACTTGCTGAGGCTGTCTTTGAGTCTGTGCTTCTCCTGTCTCAGCCTCTCAAGGACTGGGATTACAGGCATGCACCACCATGCCTGACTTAAGTGTGGGCATTTATTTAAATAACACACTAAAAACTTTCTAGATTATTCTAATGCACATCAGGATTAAAAGCTGCCAATTGGACTTATTTTCCCATTTGAAATATATGTTAAGTGACCTTTTCCCATTTTTTAAAACTAGGGCATCATTATTCTTAAATATATATGAGCTTTTTATAAAATAAAGATATTAACCTCTTATCATATTAGAAGATTTAATCTTCTAATTATTTTACTTTTGACATGCAAAGATTAAAATTTTTGTTAAGCCCCATTTTTTAGCTACATTTTCCCTTTGTGATTTTTTATATTCATATTTATATTTATGTTTATGTTTATATTTATATTTATTTTTACCTGTTTTGGTACCTAAAACGTCCTTATCCTCCAGAGAGTTCGTGAATAGTCAACTCTGTTTAGTTCCGATTTTTTTCTTATGGTTGATAAAAACAAAACTTAACATTTTATAAAATACATAAAATAAACTCCTTCCGCTACCCACACTTTAGTTTCCTGTGACATGTGTCATGTAGCCCTCTCTCATTGCAATACTGACCTGTAGTGTGTGTCTCTGTGTCTTTGCAGAATTATTTTCAAAAATGAAATTATCCAGAAGCAAAGTCTAGGTCAGCTCTCGAGGACATTTATTTTCTTCAGGGCATTTTGATTGATCACTTTAGGGGACAAATCTATTTTGGGAATGGAGACAGCATATCTTGCACCGCCTTGCTGCTTCTGCAAGAATGCGAAGGCTCAGAAAAGTCTCAGGTTGTCTTGATGGTCTGAATAGAAAAGAGACAGTCTTGATGAATGTGATTTTTTTTTTTTTTCTTTTAACTTGGAATTTTGCAATACCTACTGACCTCTCCGGTTCATTCCGAAGCCTCAGGCCCATGTGGCCCTGCAGAATGACAGCTTGTTATGTAGCTGAGGAAGCTGCCCAGGATCCCTGGTCCTGTGGAAGTGGCTATGGTATAAAAGTGGCTCTCAGCGATATTCAGTAGAACAAACTTAAAAACCAGGCAGATAGTAATATCTAGTGATGCTAAATGAGGAAAAGCACTGCAGAGTTAAATGTCCTACAAGCACAATATCGGGAGCCATTTTTGGGTTTGGTTAAGTAGTTGGCTTTTCTGAAAGATCCTGGTTAAGGAGTGGGAAGTCATACAGAAAGGGCCCCGGTTTCAGTTTCTCTTCTACTCCTTTGACATATTCCTCCGCAAATATGTATGTACATACATACATACATACATACATACTTTCATTGTTATTTTCTTTTTTCTTAAAGTTAAGAGGGAACAATCAGGGTTCCTTTTATGATCCTCAGAAAATTGTTTTCTTTGAAATGAAAATCTGAAAAAAATTTCTTCTTTTCATAAAAAATATCTATCATCTTTTTATTCAAAGCTGGTTCTTGGGTGAACATATTCAGCATTCTTTTGTATTTGCTTAAAAAATAGAATTTACTTTCTTGGACATAGCATATGTATTTAGAAATGTTTTCTGACTACAATTCGAATGTGTGGCATTAGGATAGTAAAATTAATGTTAGAGAGAAGTATAATTGATCTTGTTGATGAAGTCAGGAAATCTATAGGCTTGGCTTTAAACCTGGCTTTCCAGGAATGCCCATCAATTAATGAAATCAGCAGTTTATGAAATTCTGAGAGATAGACCTCTAAGTTCAACATCACATTACTGACTCCATAAATTGTAGTCCTGAGTCTTGGTTTCATTTAGGGATTGTAACCACTTTTAAAATCACTAATCGAATAAACGTGTGTTTGTGATTATTTGCATTATCATCTTTGATTTTATAGGTGATAATGCTTTTTGAAAGTTCAGTATAGAAGTAAAAGTGTTAAGGAAGCTACCTCAATTCATAAGTAGCTGCACTTTGGCCATTTGCCAGAAATAGACAGTATTTATTAAAGATGCAGCCTCTAAGAGTCTTAAAGAACTTGAACTCCAGATAGACTAATGGCCCATCCTAGAGAGCAATTTATTATATAGAAATCTCTTAGTAGAAGATCTAGAATATATTAGAGCAAATAAGTAGCCCGTGGAGCTTCATGGCTGCCTGAATGTAGTTCTGTAGGACCCATGCGCTTATGTAGGATATTCAGGTTGTGTAATATTGTTTGCAAAGGTTAGGGTTATATATTGAATTATGTGGATATTATTTGAATCAAAATCTCTGCAGCATTTCATGTTATTTTTTTATTTACATATGTTTTGAGATGTGGTCTTGCTGCAGTCCCCAGGCTGGCCTTGAACTCCTGGACTCAAGTGATGCTCCTACCTCAGTTTCTCAAATAGCTGGGACAACAAGTGCGTGCCATCACTCCCACTTGTTCTGTTCTCAAGTTTACCTTATATTTGCAGCAGTGGGACCCAGAGATGTTCAGTCGAATTATGAGATTTAAAATGGGTGAAATAAATCTGCTGTGGTGGTTCATGTCTGTAATCCAAGCTGCTTGGGAGGCTGAGGCAGGAGGATTGCAAGTTTGAAGGCAGCCTAGGCAATTTAGCAAGGCCCTGTCTCAAAATTAAAAAAAAAAAAAAAAAAAAAAAATTCTGGGATGTAGCTTAGAGTGCTTGCCTAGCATGCTTCAGGCTCTGAATTCAGTCCCCCCCACCAAGATGAAATAATAATAATCCTAAATGGCTTATTTTATACAGAGTTTTATGATTGACAACATTTTCTCACTTCTTCAGCAACTCAGGACAGTCGTCATTGTGTTTCCTGTTTGCTAAACGAGTTTAGATAACATAGGTCTTAAAGAAAATCCTTGAGAATATTAACTTCTCTGTGCAGTTTAACATCTATGCTGCAGATGAAAACTAGAATAGAGATAGATTGTGAAGGGTTTCTGTAGCAATGCAGGTTTAAAATTTAAAAAATTATAATTGAATTTTTTATTTTGGTGCATGATACTGAATGCCTTTACAAAATAATCTTGTATTTTCCTTTTTCAATTTGCCATTGCTCATTGTGGGACTATTTTAAAATATATGCATTATTTTAAAAATATTTTATAGGTAATCCCTGTTCAGCCCAGGAAAACAAGCCCACTTGCTTCTGGCATGAGAACATCACCTCTCCCTGCGGATTACCTGGTTGAAATTAACAAAATTTTACTTTCCATGGATGATGTTGAATTATCGCTTAATGTTCCCAAGCTAAACACCACTGTCTATGAAGACTTCTCTTTTCAGGAAGACTCTCTGAAGGTATATCTCCAGGCACTGCATCAAGACAGCCACACCTCATGTAGAAAGAGAAGGAATTGTTATCATGCCTACTTAGGTGGTATACAGATTTTAAAGTTTGTGCCAAGGAGTTCAGTGTGGATATGAATAATAAAAAAATCTATATTTACCCATGAAATATAGCCACAAACTTATTTTAATTTTTCAAAAGTGGGTATGAATTTTTATGTATGTGCATTTATTATTTGCAACACCAAAGATTTTTTTTAATCAAACATAAACACAGAATAGATTCTTGTCTTATATACCTGATTTTCATTTCAGTAAAATATCATCACTTATCGGGCCATCTATAATGATTTAAGATTGACCAGTTGTTGAGGTATACAATGGTATTTTGATTATAAGTTAAATGATTAAATTCTTTCAAAGCTTTGTCCTATAATTTGATTGTTTATATATAAAGTCAATAAAATCACTGATAGGTCTGAAGTTCATTTCTGTTGCTTAAACTAGCATTATTAGATATTTGAAAATACCAATAATTCCAGCTTCATGTACATCATTACTTTATAGACCGTAATGGAAGCTTTTCATATCCTGTCCAAAAGTCATTTTGAACATGAGTGGGATTTTTTTTTCCCCTGAGATTAGGATTATAACGTTCTTCACATTTCGATGAATACAGGGTAATCATAAAACAATTTTTTCAGTTTTCATGAGCAATAGTGATTGGCCACATTATTATTTTAAATCATTGTGTTGCACAATAGAAATTTCTGGTCATCTATGATTCCATTCTTTTTCTTATTATGTTGGATTTTGCTCATATATCACACTATGTTTTTAGAATATCAAAGAGCAACTGGACAGACTGGGAGAGCAGATCGCGATCATTCATGAAAAGCAGCCAGATGTTATCCTTGAAGCTTCTGGACCCGAAGCCATTCAGATCCGGGATATGCTTACTCAGCTGAATGCAAAATGGGACAGGATTAACAGAATGTACAATGATCGTAAAGGGTGCGTGTAAATTAGGTTAATATTTTATTTCTAAAAATATGCCTACAAGTTTATGGGCCATGAAACAGCTCACAGGTACCTTGAGATTACCAAGAATATTTTTTGCATCTTTGAACTGCCCTGTCTAAAAAATTCTGATGAGCCATCAGATCACCCATGCTTGACCATTTGCAACGCGTGATGTCTTAATACTGTGGAAACACCTTTAATTCTTAGTATCTAAAGAGTATTCATTTTCTTTACAAAATTAAAACAGATTTTCACTTAAAAAATGAGAAAGTTCACTTTCTCCACACCCTTGATGATTAATGTGAAGGAAGAACTGAGACAGTTACAGATAATTGGAATCCATTTTTAACCTCACCCCCCCCCCCTTTTATAACTTTCTGTTTAAGAGAATGTTTTTGAGCCTTTTTCCTAGATTTTGAGCAGACTGATTAATAGTTAGAAATAAAAACTGTTAGGATTTTTGTCAGTAGCTGTGAATCTAGTAGAACTGCAAAAAAGATGTGAAACACCTGGATATGAGGCACTTTATAGAGGAAAGTTAATACAGAAAAGTACACTGGGAAACATTGGAGACACAAAAATTAGGCATCAACTACATCTTTTTTCAATTTTTTAACTTGCATATTTCATGTGACTAACCCTTGAAAAGACAGCTTTTAAAGTCATTTCCTTCTTTGGGTAGACTTGAAAATCATCTCTTTGTACATTGAGAGAATATCCTTTTAAGTAGATCTTTATCCATACTTTATTTTATTGACTTTGATTATTAGGTGAAAGAAAATTTGTTAAAAAATAATAACATTTTAAGGCTCTGAATTATATCATGAAATTGGTTAGTGTACCCTGCCAATTGTGTTTGTAAATGTATCTGTCCTTTTTAAAACCCCCCCCTTTTTTTTTCCAATATCTTTGCCAATTTTGTGGTGGTAGGTTGCATCTCAATTTTATTTTCATTTTTTTAAATCAGTGAGTATAGAATATTATTACATATGTTTATTGGCTTCAGTATTGGTCTTTTCCCCCATGATATTACTATTTATTTATTTTTACAAAATCTTTTTTCTTCATTAAGGATATTAGCTATCTATATTTCTTTGTTTATTGCAAGTAGGCATAGCTTTTCCTTTGCCCTTTAATTTTGTCAATCGTGGCTTTTGAGATGTGGAAAATGTAATTTTATAAAATTATATCTTATCTTTTCCTTTGTGATTTCATTAACATATGCATATTAGTTAACTTTTCATTGTGAGAATAACTATTTTTTAATTTTTTTGGGGGGGCCCTACTGGGAATTGAACCCAGAGGCATTCTACCTCTGAGATACACCCCAAATGTTCCACTTTTAAAGCATTGTGTATTTTTTATCTAATATAGTAAATTTTTCCGTTATTCTAAAATTCCTATTCCTTTCATGTAGTACAGTAAAATTTCCCTGATTATTTTATTTGAAGCAGGGTTTCACTAAGTTGATGAGGCTAGTCTCAAACCTGAGATCCTCCTATCTCAGCCTCCTAAGTACTGGGATTACAGGCATGCACCACTGCACTCAGCTAACTATGTATATTTTAAAAACATTTTTTAGTTGCTTGATTTAAAATTTACTTTGAATAATTAATCAACCTGGATTTTATCTTTTTTACTGTGTGTGTGTGTGTGTGTGTGTTTGCTTTACTGGGGTTGAATCCAGGGGAGATTCTACCTCTCAGCTACACTCTCATTCCTATTTTATTTTGAAACAGGGTCTTGCTAAGTTGGCATGCACTGGCCTTCCACCTGTGATCCTCCTGTCTCAACCTCCCAAGTACTGAGATTAGAAATGTGCACCACCACACCAAGCTTTTTCAATACTTTTTTTTTTTTTTTTTTTTTTGCATTACTGGGGATTGAACTCAGGGGAATTCTACTTCCAAGCTACACTTCCAACCCTATTTTATTTTATTTTTTTTTATTCTTACTAAGTTGCAGAGAGCCTCACTAAGTATTTGAGGCTGGCCGTGAACCTGCGATCCTTCTGTGTTAGCCTCCCAAGTATTGGGATTACAAGTGTGTGCCACCATGCCTGGCTTTTTAAAATACTTTTTATTGACTAAATTTATTTCTTATTGTTGGTGATACTTTATCATAATTTAAAATGCATTTTTATTTAATATTTATTTAATTTTGCCAGTTCTGTCTTATTGTACTTAGTTTTAATCAAATAAATTTAATTATATAAGTGTTCCACTTTTAAAGCATTTTGTATTTTTTATCTAGTATAGTAAATTTTCCCATTATTCTACAATTCCTATTCTTTTCATGCAGTACAGTAAAATTTCCCTGATTATTCTAAAATTCATATTTCTTTCTCTATTGTTCTATAATGTTTTCTTTTTCTATGTTTGTGCTTTCAGGAAAATATTACACTCATTTTAATTAAATAATGGAACAATAATCAATATGAAATGTGTCTTTCTGTTATTATTTGGATTCTTTTCTTTGTTCTTATTAAAGTTTAAAGGTTTGTTGAAACTTTTCTTACCAGGACTACTACAAAAGAGTTTTATAACCTTTTTCTGTTTCATATTGAAGTGTTGGTGTTTGGGTCCTTTCTTCTGCACCCCGCGTGTAATGTGTGTGTTCGTGGGTGTAAAATTGATTTTGTTGGCCTTTTTCCATTACATCGACACATCACTTGTATATAATAACTTTTCTTCTTCTTTTTTTTTCAACTATCCTAGTTGGACAAATACCTCTGGCTAATGAAGAACTTCAGGAGCTGTGTTGACTTCTAATGTTGATTGCAGATATACATGTTATTTTCTTGATGTAAAGATGTTTATTTTAGAAAATAACTTATTCCATAAGAGTGTCCAAAATTTTAAGCCAGACCTGTCTTCTCTTATATGAGAAGTCTCCTCTATCATATCTTTTTTTTTTTTTTTTTTTCTTAGTCTCCTTGGTTTTCATTTGCCAGAGGAAGGTTGCCTTATTTTATTTGTTCTAGCACTTGGATGCATTAATGGATTTTGTTCTTGTTCTTAATTTTTGCTTACTTTTTCTCCCACTACATTGGTAAGCTATCCTAAGATGTTTATTTTCTGCATCCCTACTTAGCCACTTTTCACAGGCAACGACTGAGCGCTCCTCCATTCTTCTGTTTCTTTGACTAAACTCTATGACATTCCACATGCCCTGTGCAGAGTTTGAGTTCTTCATCACCAGCACACTAGGGACTTCCAAGGCATCTTGTCTTCAGTAGTTCCTCTGAGCTGTTTCTGTATATAGTATCTTTCAATCTTGTCTTTGGGTAATAGTAAAAGTAAGATAAATTCTATGAAAATAAAGCAGATCTTCTTTTCTTGAGAACTCCCAGTACTCTGTAGTGATTGGTGATATTAGTGCTCATATTTTCCCAAATAAGTAACTTTAGAACTAACTTAGGCAAATAATAGAGCTCTTTTTTTTTTTTCTTGTGATATTGAGGGTTGAACCAAGGGGACATTCTCCTTCTGCCACCCCTAGCCCTATTTTATTTCGAAACAGAGTCTTGTGAAATTGCTGATGATCTTGTTAAATTTCTGAGGCTGTCCTTGAACCTTTAATCCTCCAGTCTTGGTCTCCCAAATATTAAGATTGCAGATGTGAGTCACCGTGCCTGGCTCATACTTTTCCTCCTGTCTGATGTATTTCATTCCTTCAAGACAGGCATTTTTTCTCATTATCATAGATCTCTGGATTCTTGTGTATCTTCTCTCCTAAGAATGTCTTCTCAGATATTTACCCTCTTTATGTTCTTTGTTGGCTTTCACTGCTATGTGAACAAAGTCCAGATTTTCATCTTGAGCTTAGAAACTTTTCATTGTTATTCTCCATTTGTCCTAATTTCTAATATTTGTAATGTATTGTTTAAAACAACTTTTCTTAATTCACTTCATACAACGTCATTAAAATTATCTTTGCTCACGCTGCTTCTGATTTTTACTTGCAATTCCATCTTCATCTTGGAATAGTTTTTCTCCTTAATCCCATCAGCCATTCTTTTTATATCATTTAAGAAGTTTTTGGAGTTCCATTTCATCAGAGACTTTGCCCATCTGTCTACTTCTCCATCCCTTTATCCATGCACCATTTATTTGATGAATATTTATTGAGTATTAATGATAGTAGTTATATAGGCCTATAGGGAAGATACTCTATTTTAGTCTTTCAAAGTTCAAAGATATATAGCAAGGAAAAAAAAAAAGAAAATTCCACAGGCAATTATTAGTGCACAGTGCTGTGGAGGGGACAGTACAGGACACCATGTAAGGGACCTTGAGGGATCTAGGAAGGCATCTTGGAGACTGTGGAGTTAGCCTGGTGCAGGACTAGAGGGGACACAGAATTGCACAACATCATAGATAAGAGAGAGCATAATGTGTTCGAAGAGATGAAAATAGTCCAGTAGAACCAGAACTTACAGCAGTGAGATGAAACCAAAAAGATCTAAAGTGGCCATATTGGAAGGGCCTGTGTGTCATGTTAAGTGGCTTTTACTTTATTTTGAAAAGTAGGGAGTCACTTGAGCATTTTGGCAAGGGGATGACAGTTTATTGATTGTAGCATGGATTGCTGGAGGAGGAGACTGAGCACTAGGAGACCAGTTGGTGGTTGTCACGTGGTGATTGCTCGAGCAGAGAAGCTGCTATGGACGTGGCAACTAAGGGGAAAATGGGAGACTATGGGGTTGAATCAGTAGAATGTGGAGATAGATGGAAGGCAGGAGTAAGGGAGAGGAGGAGTGGAAGCAGCTTGAGGAGCTCGGCGGGCGATGGTACCGTTCTCAGGGTCAGAGAACATAGGTAGTGGCACGAGTTTGTGGGGAAGAGAGCAAGTCCAGTTAGAGCATTACAGACAGCAGTTTCTTTTTCTAGTTCAAAGCCAAACAAAGGATGGGAAAGATGAGCAGACATCCCTCCGTGTTAGCAAGGCTTGGACTACCAGTTCTTCAACTCTGAGGATGTTTATGGGCCTTTGTGATTCCTCGACGGCTCCCACATGATCTGGCAGGATTAGAGAGGAGGTGACAGCTTTGCCAAGGTCACCGGAGCGTCCTCTTTCACAGCCCTTCTCAACTCGGTCCATAGGGATGCTGCCTAGATTTATTTGAAAATTAATGTTCTGTTAATGGTGATAGTGATCTTTTCTAAGTTTAGTATTTACATTCTTAAAATCTTTACATCTTTGGAGCAGGCTTTTCTGCTCAATGTTGCAGGCTCTCAAAGTTGGAAATAGTGATTATTATGCAGTTACTACACATGCTTCCCAATGATAAGGAAGATTGTTGTAATACATTCTCATTGTGTGTTGTCTGAAGTGCTCTTGCTTTTTTTTTTTTTTTTACACCCAATGGGAATGTTGCCTCCCTGTGGAGAGCTAACAAATATTAATTAGCTGGATTATAAAAATATTTTTTTATGGGAAAAGTCAATATAAAAGTTTATTATATAGGAATTAGTGATGTCAGGAGTCATTTTATTATTTTAAAATAATGATACCAGCTGGGCGTGTTGGCACACGCTGGTAATCCCAGTACTTGGGAGGCTGAGACCAGAGGATCTGGGTTCGCGAACAGCCTCAGCTACTTAGTGAGGCTGTCTGCAACTTAGTGAGACCCAGTTTCAAAATAAAGAATAAAAAATAGGGCTGGGGGTGTAGCTCAGAGGTAGAATGCCCCTGGGTTCCATCTCCAGTACCGCAAAAAAAAAAAAAAAAAAACCTTTTTATTATATAAAATATGATTTTATTAATATCATTAAATTTCCAGAAATCTCTTTTTTTTAGGATCCTAATCCAACAAGGTTTTCCTTTTTCTATCTAATTTGTGTATTCCGAACATAAGACTCATTGGAATTTTATCCTTATCAGTTCTCTTTTTAAAATTTTAGGCTTAAAGAGACCAAGACTGAGAGACGATGGCCCTTTGTCTCATTGCCTACAGCGAGCTTTGCATGCTCTTCCATGCTGTGCTGGTTTGGGTAAACGGGATACTCAGGATTAGTCACGACCTAAGGCATATCAGTCTGCTTGGGTTGCCACGATTAGTCGTGACCTAAGGCTTGTCAGTCTGCTTGGGTTGCCGCAGCAAGATGCACAGACTGCAGGGCTTACACAGTAGACATTTATTTACTCAGTTTGGAGGCTAAAAGTCATAAAAAAGGGCCCCATAGGGTTAGTGTCTGATGAGACCTTTTTTTACTGGGTTTGCAGACGGTTGCATTCTTTCTGCCTTCTTTCTTTGTCCTTACACAAGAGTTCTCTGGCTTCTCTTCTTATGAAGACACTAATACTTCCACACTAGGGATCCATCCTTATGACTTCATTCAATCTTAGTTACCTCCTTCAAGGTTCTGTCTTCAAGTAGTCACCTTGGGGTTTAGGGCTTCAACATACGAAGTTTGGTGGGACAGAATTCAGGCCCTAATTTAATGGAGTAGAAGGAAATTTTGAAGTGTGTTGACTTTCTTAGCTTTGTTCTAGTTTGGAACTAATTGTTCTGGCAATAAAGCAACATGTTTTCTTTCTAAGAGAATAATAATAGTTTATATTTCATGGTAAAATGTTAGCTGTATGAAGTTGGGTGGGTTAACATGTCTACTTCTAATCAGTATTGGTTTTGCAAGCCAGAGAAGGCAAAATCTTTTCATATAAAAAGCTGCCTTAGTGTGCTTGTGTGTACATGAGCGAGTATGTGTGTGTGTGTGTGTGTGTGTGTGTGTGTGTGTGTGTGTGTGTGTACATGTGAGAGAGTGGATTGGGGGCAAGTATGTACATCTTGCTTGATTTTGGTATGATGCTTGTTTCTTTAAGAAGAACTATTAACTGCAAGCCACTGTGAAAATTGGTCTTGTAGAGCAGTGAACTGTGAATTCACTCTTTTGGGGGCTTTCGTTTTAAATGATACTTGCATTCTTTTTTAGAAGAGTTGCTTCTAGGCAGTCCTGGGGAGTTTGGAAACTTACTTTATTTTGTTTCTTGTCCTCCAGTGATTTCGATAGGGCTGTGGAAGAGTGGAGACAGTTCCACTGTGATCTGAACGACCTCTCACAGTGGATAACAGAAGCTGAAGAGTTGCTGGTGGACACCTGCGCTCCCGATGGCAGCCTGGACTTGGAGAAGGCCAGGGCGCATCAGCAGGTGAGCACCCTCTGTCACAGGAGGGGAGCTGCTGAAAAGCTGCAAATGTGTTTAGCATGTGGTCGTTAAGACAGATTTAAAAAATAGGAACCAAATATGCTAATCTTAAGGGGCATCTATTGATAATTTGTAATTCTTTTTCCAATTCTAGTTTCTAGTTTCAAGCTTTACAAAAAATTGGTCTTGCACTATTTCACTTGGATTTTAAAGAAGTTTAAGTAAGAACTACTCTTTAGTGGCTAATGTGAGAAACAATTTTACTTTTAAAGTTGTTTAAGAACAATTTTCTTTCCTCAAATTTGTATTCAGTATAACACTTGTCAGATTTTGTACCCAAGACTATGTCAAGAATAGAAAAATATATCATACCTTACCTCTTTTTTTTTTTTGTTGTTGTTGTCCTTAAACACTTAGGAATCTCCTTTTTTTGTATCGTAGATAATTATCATAAAAATAAATTATTCTTGAATTACAGCAGGGCAGCTGCTCATGTAAGTTTAATTTGGTCTTTGAAAATACGATACAATAGTGAAATCAGTTCGTATGATAATATCTCTAAAAATAATGATTGCAAACAAGGAAGATTTCAGTTTTTACTACTGTTAAACTATTTCCTCTTTTATTCAATTTTTAAAATGTATTTTCTGTATAAGGTGCATGAAGAGTTAAGGAGAATACTTTTATTTTTCTCATTAACATGTTAATGCCTTTTCGAGTTACAGATAAATACTTGAATTTGGCTTTAACATACCCCTTTAATTGGCTATTTAAATTTTGCAGACCAGTGAAGTAATGGCTCAATGAAAGGCACACTGACGTTTATTTATGTAAGCGTATATGGGAGCAAATGGTTCTTTTTTGTTTTTGAGAGATGCATTAAGCACTTATTTGGAAGAAGATGAGCCATTCACGTTAATCAAACCTGATTGATGCTTCTGCTTTGATGTAAACAGCTGTTATTTGTTTTATGATATTAGTCTATCCTATTTCATTTCATTTTGTCTGATGACATTCACGAGGGTAGGTTCAATTTCAAGATAGATTTCATTTATTGCGTTCCTTGCAATGTAATTAAATTCTTTGGGAATGCCTTTTTCATGAACATTTAACATCCTTCCAGGAATTTGTTTCTGTAACACTGAAGTCGATGCCACGCTATTTGGGTGGATGCATGACATTGGTGTAATTGAGGAGTGGAATTCATCCTGGCTTGTGCTGTGTTGCAGGAGCTGGAAGAAGGCATCAGCAGCCATCAGCCCAGCGTGGCAGCAGTCACCCGCACGGGGGACGGGATTGTGCAGAAACTCTCCTCGGCAGACGGAAGCTTCCTGAGAGACAAGCTGGCGGGTTTAAACCAACGCTGGGGCGCAGTCGTAGCAGAAGTGAAGGACAGGCAGCCCAGGTGACACAGCTGCAGCTGCTCCAGGGGACAGTAGCAGCAGATGTGGGGTAGAATCTTCAGAGATACAGTCTGCTAAATTTTAGAGTTCTTTTTACCATCTGACACTATAATGGGGATTTTACTGACCTCTAAGACTTCCATCGCCCATCCATGTGCCTTGTTACTTATCTTTAGGCTGTCTATAAAGTCTCACTTTTCTACTCTCAAATATCATCTATCTTAAAAACACCTTATAGGTTAAAAACACATTTATTCTTTTTGTTTCTTATTTAAATATCGTATATGTCAAAAACATCTTTATTCTTTTTATTTTTGAGTAGTAGGATATGATATGGTGGGAACTTGCAGTAGTGGAAAGAACACACTGGACCTCTAGTCTGAAGGTCTGGGCTGAGGGTCGCTCCCGCCCCCCACCCGTTTCCTGACCCAGTCTACATTAGGCACGTATCACTCGAGGTTGTTCTTAGTGTCAAAGGGTGTGCCAGATCCCCATGTGTCAGTTATTTGTGGGTAATAAGGTTCATCATTTAATAATATATTACTGTTAATTTTCACAGCAGACTGTAATACAGCACCTAAGATTTTGTTGGGGTATCTTTTGGTTGCAAACATATTTGATTACTGGTGAATATAATACTCAAATATATAAATATATTTATAAATGTGTGTGTGAGTGAAACATTTAAAATCATTTGAAGTTATTTTCTGAGCTAGTAAAAAAAAATCAATGAACAATTTCTACTTTGCTTAATATATTCCATTTCATATTTCATTAATGGTTGTTTTTGGTTATTGGTAGTTTGGAGTTAATCAGGTTTTTAGAATACTTTTATTAGTGCATTGTAATTATACCTCATACGAAGTTTTCAAAGTGGTATAAACATGCATGTACACAGCACTTGGTGTGTTTCCCTCTTCTGTATCCCTCTGCTCCCCCACCCTCATACATGCCAGTGAGATTGGTAGTGGTACCTTCATGTATGCGTATAATGTTATTTGATATTGTATTTGATTTAATATTATTCCTTCCTCAATCCTCCTTTTTCCCCATCTCACCTCCCTCTCCGAATCCCTTTCCACTATTTTACTGTCTCTCTCCTCATATATTTAAAGTCTCCTTTGTTTTCTGTTTTATCTCTAGCTTCCTCGTAAGTGAGAAAACATACATCTTTTGACTTTCTGAGATTGGCTGATCTCACTTAGCATAATACTCTATAGTTTCATCCTATTTCCTGCAAATGACATAATTTTGTTCTTTCTGGCTGAGTAAAACTCCATTGAATGTATATACCACATTTTCTTTATCATGCATCTGTTGAGCGACACCTTGGTTGGTTTCATAATTTAGCTGTTGTGAATTGTGCTACAATAAACATAGTTACGCATGTTATCACTATAGTATTCTGACTTTAATTCTTTTGGAAAGATGTTGAGGAGTAGAATAGCTGGGTCATATGGTGGTTCCATTTCCAGTCTTTTGAAGAACCTCCATACTGATCAGTTAGCAAAGAAAAATAAATTAAAGGGATACAAATAGAGAAAGAAGAAGTAAAATTGAGTTAATTTTTTGTTAATCTGCATACATTGTATTCTTTCAGAAATAAGCTGTTAGTTTGTCTAATACATTACTAAGTCCATTATTACAATATGGCATATAATATTCAAGCATAGTGTGATCTATGGCTTCTTTTTAGTGGAAAAAAAAATCTATGTTTTGTTTGTTTTGGTAAGAGTTGAGCGATTACCACGGGGCCAAGACAGTATTTGGTACTTTGCACACGTGGTGTTATTTAACCCTCACGATTACTCTCTGATGAAAATATTAGTCCCATTGTACAGCTCAGGAATGTGAGGCTCAGAGCAGAGGGATTAAACAATTTGTCCAGGCGTTCATAGAAGGTAGACGACAGTGCTAACTTACACTGTCATTTACTGTGAGGTATAACCTGGAAAAGCTGTGGAGCTCTCTGGTCCAAGTTTTTCCCTCTGTAAATGAGAGTTATAATATCATGAAGATTAAATGAGACAGTGTTTATACAATGTTTGTGCCCTGACTATTCATAGCTAACACTTAGAATATCAATTTTTTTTTTTGGTAGTGGGGATGGAACCTGGGGGCATTTTAACTTCGAGCTACAAACCCAGCCCTATTTTTTTATTCTTTATTTTGAAACAGGATCTCACTAAGTTGTGGAGGGCCTCACTAAGCAGCTGAGGCTGGCCGTGAACCCAGATCCTCCAGTCTCAGTCTCCCAAATGCTAGGATTACAAGCTTGCGCCACCACACCCGGTAGAATATTAATTTCTTATAGGAGTAAGTTACCAGCCAGGTGTGATGGCACATGCCTATAATCCTTGTGAGGTAGAGACAGGAACATCACAGGTTTGTGGCCATCCCCAGCAACTTAGTGAGGTTCTGAGCAACTTAGTGAGACCCTGTTTTCAAATAAATAAAACTAGGCTTGGGGTATAGCTCAGAAGTAGAATGTTCCTGGGTTCAGTCCCCAGTCTCTCTCTCTCTCTCTCTCTCTCTCTCTCTCTCTGACACACAGACACACACACACATATACACACACACACAGTAAGTTACCCTAGAATTTATTCTCCAAGCATGTTTTGGCAGAGTTTTGCCACCGATTGATTAACCTATTTGATCACTTTATATTGAGCCTTGTGTTTAACACTGAGGATACCAATATCACTAAGGAACATAGAGACTAAGAAGAAAATATTGAAAGGAAAAAGTGATTAAAGAAAACATCCCTAAGAAGACACAGTCTTGCCATAGAGACAGGCGTGATGGGCTCTGGAATTTATGTCTTAAGAAGGAGAGATACTGGATGCAGAGTTTTGAGGCATTTGTAGTGATTTTCCATAAATTCCGTATAGGAAGGGCCTTTGTTGTTCAGCTTTGCCTGTTATAGTAAATACCTGAGGTAATGGACTTCTGAAGGGAAAAGCTCCATTTGGCTCCCAGTCGTGCAGGAGTGAGTGCATGGCTGCCTGGCTGTTGCTGTGCGCCTGGGGTGGGGCATCATGCTGGGAACTTCGGGTGGAGCGTACTGCTCACCTGATGGCAGAGAAGCAAAAAAGAGTGGAAGAAGAAGGGGCTGGAGTCCCGCGGTGCTCTTCAAGGGCACCCCCACAGTGACCTGAAGACATCCTTCTAGGCCCCACAACCTAGAGTCTCCACCGCCTTCCAATAGCTGGGGACTAAACCTTTAACACAGCGGCCTTTGGAGGACATTCCAGTTCCAAATTACAGTAGCCTTCTAGGGAAAAGATGTAGGACAGGCGACAGTGGGAGGTGTGAGTAGCGTGTGGCCAGGTGAGGGATCTGCAGAGGATGAGAGGATGAGGAGGACTCAGAATCCTGGATGGGATTGGAAGGGGAGGCGCCATACCAACTTACGCCATGCTCATGAGTTTGCATGGAGAATCCTAGCTTGAGATGATGTGATTCCTACACTTTGCTTTCTTAAGGAAAAATGTGTACCTGCTGCCAGCAGAGTATTAGAAATAAGTGCAGAAATTCCCCTAAAGATTTTCAAATGATTCTCTACGAACTGTTGTTAATTATTGCTCTCAAAACTAACAAGGTGCAGTTAACACATCTTTTATTTCATGGAAGTGAAAAGAATAAGGACTCTCTTCCCTAACATTTTGTATTTTAACTAAAGCAATTCTTGTTTTCATCATTTCATTGCAACCTATCTTTATATTGGGACTGTCTTGGAACTTTAAGAGTTTATATGTGTACTGTTATCAGAGTCATTGAGAATTGTCATGCAGTTCAATTTGGTTTTGTATTGAATGCCTATAGCTAAATATTTGCACAGTTTAGCAAAGTATGGTGTGATACCTTAATGAGCAACTGTTATCTGCTGTTTGAATAGGAATTTGTTTTTACTTTTAGGAATAACATTTAAATCGTAGACTATATTTAGTTAGTTTGCAGATGAAAATTTTGAGTGACTCAGATATGTCCTATTGAAATCACTTGATAATGTTAGTTTCCTTCATAATTTATATTCAAAGTACTAAATTAGTCATGATTGTGAAACATCAGAAATTTAAATTTCAACATTTTTTGGAAACACAAGGCTGAGGCTAATATTTTGGATGTTTCCAAAGTTGTTAAGTTAAATCCATTTCAATACAGGGGTAGATTACTCTTTAGTGTTATAATCTTCACAATTCATACTTTTTCTTGCCTTATTTATTTTCTAATCTCAAAGCAGTGTTTTCTTCATAGATACTTAAAAATTGTGATTTAGTCATGGTTTTAACTAGTTTTATAAGCATTACAATACTCTTCTTCAAGTATTATTGATGCTTTATTAAATATGAGTATTATTTAATATTTGATTACATCTATTAAATCATTGTTAGGCCTCTTGTGATTAAAAATAAAGAAAGGTACAGCTATCAAAATATAAATTTTTACTAGGATGACACAATGCAGTTCATTCAAATACTGAATTCAGTTTTTCAACTAATTATAGCAGCTATAAAAATAATGATACCACTAAGCTCTTAATAGTTTTTAAGTCCTTTAAAAATACCCAATCCTATTTGTCATATGAGTTCTAATCATATTCTCGTCTTCTGACAGATGGCTTGTATTCTTATAAATGTTATTCTTTTAAAAGATCTAATTAAATCAGTTCCATCTCTGTAGTCATCTGTTTTCCTTGCATCCTTTAAAACTTTTGCTGTATTTTTCTTAGATCTCTTTTTATAACAGTGCTATAGCCAAATATAATAATTATTTTGATGAACTAATAAAATGTACATTTTTTCTTGTTTTTTTTCCCCCTAATACTTGTAAAATTTTTCAACTCTCAGTACCTTGCTTTCTTCTTTCTGTTCTATGAATAGAGTAATGGTTGCCACCTGATGTGAGTAATATGTCACATAATGATGCCTTTCTATCTCCATGGATTACCCAAAGAGAATTATATGTTTTTCCTTATTATTTTAGATAATAACATTTTTCATTTTTTTTTAAAAAAACTTCTATTATAATACACAGTGGTATCTAACTTGGAAAAAGTCTTTTGTGAAAATAATATTCTTTAATTTCCAAGTTTTTTTATATAATTAAAGAAAAGTTCTTGTTCTCATTATGTAATCTTTACTCGGGAAGAATATATACACTACTGTTGACATTAATTTAAAAATACATTTAAGTATTTATTGTCAGTTACTTTTTTGGGGGGTGTTTAGTCAGCATAACCAAAACAAATATATGATGTTCTGCTTAGTGAGGTCATTTTTCTTACTATTTTTCTACACTATATTCTTTCAGGCTGAAAGGAGAAAGTAAGCAGGTGATGGGCTATCGAAAAAAGCTAGATGAGATCATCTGTTGGTTAACAAAGGCTGAGAATGCCCTGCAGAAGAGATCAACCACCGAGCCGGAAGAAAACCTGCAAGAATTAACAGTAAGTGGTTTACTTGTCTTTGTGTTTGCCAATGCCTCTTGATGCGCGAGCATTATCCTGGAGAATAAGATATTGCATGACCAAGAAGAAAAGGGAAAGATAACTTTATACTTGTGGTAAGTGTGGTGAACTTGAAAGACAAATTAAAAAAAAAAAAAGAGTAGTTATAATTTTGGTCTTGCAGAGAGAAAGCTTCATTCACATAAAAAGGATAAACCATCATGGTCTCAGTATTAGACCAAAGCTATTTAGGGCATTTTAAACTGACTTTATCATTTCAAAATATTATATTATAAGGCTGTGAAGAATAGGATTTTTTTGTGTGGTCTTTTTTTGCCTTTAGATTTAGAAGATAATTACTGATTATTTTCTATACAGTTGAGTATTATAAGAAAGCTTGAGTAATGTGCAGAATAACTCATTGGAGTGTCATGGTTGTATTAACGAATAGTTTTTTGTTGTTGGCTGACAAGAATTGTTTCTAATTGTACATGTATACAACAACAAAAATTCACAAAGATATATAAATAATATAAGTAGATAAAATAGCCACACATTTTTTTTAAGTACTAGGGATTGAACCCAGAGACATTCTATCTCCAAGCCACACCCCTAACCCTTTTTTAAAAACTTGAAACAAGTTCTTGCTAAGCCACTGAGGGTCTTGCTAAGTTGCTAAGACTGGGCTTGAACATGTGATCCTCCTGCTTTAGCCTCTAAAGTACAGGGATTATAGACATGTGCCACTGTGCTTGACTCAAGCTTCCATACATTTTTATATCCATAAGTATTTATATTTTTGCATTGGATTTAAATATATTTTGTAGAATCATAAACATGATGTGAGATAAGGACAGATTGTTCACTAGATGTAGTGATAGACACTTGTAATCCCTGCTACTTGGGAGGCTGCTGCAGGAGCATCACAAGTTCAAGGCCAGCCTGGCCAACTTAGTGAGACTCTGTCTCAAAATATAAAATAAAAAGTGATGGAGATATAGCACAGTGGTAATGTGCTCAATCTCCCATACCAGAAGGAAAAAAACAAACAAAACAAAACAAAACAAAAAACCAGAATGTTAAATTAGCAAGGAAAATATATAATAAATAAGACCCTGTTAAGAGACAGCGAATATGGGAGCCTGTTTTATGTGCACGCGTACATGGATGCCCTCTGGTGTGTGTTCATTCCCTATCAGTAGCATTTTGTTAATATATGTTCAGGCTTCTTGTAAGCTCCTTTTCCAGGTAAGAAGTTAAAATTTCTCATTTTTATGAATGCTTTCCCAGGAGATTTTCAGTGTGCTTCTGGAGTTTTGCCCTGTGGAATCACTGTCTAAGCACACCTGTCTTCTGATTCCTTTAGGATTTAACCCAAGAGATGGAAGTAGAAGCTGAAAACCTCAAATGGCTGAATAGAACTGAATTGGAAATGCTTTCCGATAAAAGTCTGAGTTTACAGGAAAGAAACAAACTCTCAGAAAGCTTAAGAACCGTAAACGCGACATGGAATAAGGTGTGCATGTGGAGGATTACTCTAACACATTTCTCATATTTATTGTTTGTGATCAAAGGAGTATGATTTCACAGCTGTTCTACCTTTAAGTATGTCCAAATATGGGCACATTTTACTAATGCTTATGTCTACAATTATTTTTTTTCATCCATTGTAGACAGAAGCATATGTTTTCAATGATTTTTTTTAAAAAAGGAATTCTTTGGCATGGGGGATTTATACAGAAAAATTACATTTAATAATATATTGGAATTAGACAATAAGATGCCAGTAATTGCCGGGTGTGGTAGCCAATGCTTGTATTCCCAGTACCTGGGAGGCTGAGATAGGAGGATCACATGTTCGCAACCAGCCTCAGCTACTTTGACAGTTGTAGATGTTGGGTAGTACGTGGGCATTTTCTGTATAATTCATTTACTTTTTGTTATGTTTGAAATATATCATAAACCTGAAGACCTTTTGCTATCCCCATTACTCCTGGTTCATCTCTAGTCACTGTTGTCTCTTATCTTGATAACTGCAAAGGCCTCTCTCTGGTCTCCCCTGCTTTGGTCAGTCTCTTCTCAAAAAAGTAGTCTACACAATTTGTTAAGATGTAATTCAGATCCACTAACTTCCAAACAGAGTCCACTAATGGTTTTCTACCTCACTCCAAGTACAAGCTGAAACAAAGTCCTCACTGATTTATAATGCCTGTCGTGGTCTGGCTTCCTCTTATCTCTGACTTCATCTGCCCCTCTCCCTCTCTTACACTCCTTTCCAGACATATTGGCTCCGGTGTCAATTGCCAGATTCAGTTTGTCCATATTCAGTCAGAACACACATTTATTTGATGCAAAGCATGTCAGTGGACATTGTATGGAAAAGGGTGTGGTACTCAGTTTGGGAGCATCTGTTAGACCATGCCGAAGCTTCTGTTATTTCTGGACTGTACATAGATATTCACATAGTTCACTTTGGGAGATTATTAATATCTAAGACCAAGCAATGTTTATTGTACAGAGAATCTCAACACATACCTTAAGAAATACTAATTTGGGATATTTCATTCATTCATGGAAGAAATTTCACTCATTTGCTTAGTAGGTATTTACTGGATTCCCACTCCATGTCAGGTACCATTTTAAGAATTAGGAGTATAGCAAAGAGTATGGCAGTGCTTCTTACCCAGAGAGCTTGTCCTGGATTAAGCAAGTAGGCAAGCAATTATATGTAGAAGTGTCCATGAGAACATAGAGATGGAGCATATTCCTGGCTTTAGGGGTTAGCCATGGAAGGTTTGGGGGAGGAGATCACATCCAGGCTAATTTATGATGTAAGTAAGAGGTAAAGAATGAAGGAAAGAGCATCACAGGGGAAGCATTAGCAGGTGAAAAGTTCTAGATGAGATAGAGGATGCACACAACGCACTCACAGCCTGAAAGTAGCTCATTGTAGAGTGTGAGGCTGAGAGATGCTTGGAGAGACCAGTTCCCAGAGGCCTCACCCGGGCCTGGCGCTCCATGGAATCAGCTCAAGCTGGAGAACAATTCACTACCTTGAGGGCAATGGACACCTGTTGATGGAATTTAAGAAGAAAGTTGTATATTTGAAAGATCCACTCTAGTTGCACTGCAGAGATGGATGGAGTAATCCAAAAAAACTGATAGAGGAATGTCAGTTAGAGTCTTGAGAAGTTTACAAAGAGGGTGACAAGGATGATAGAAACAATGAATTCCGTTTTGGACACCTCTGCATGTCCAGTGGACAGAGTTGAACCGGAGAGTCTCTGAAAGCTCTGTATGGTAAATGCAATCACTGGAGACCAGGACTCAAGAGAGAGAGTCAAGGTCAAGGGTAAGAAAACAAACAAACAAACAAACATCTGTAGAAGGTTGACATTGGATGGATGGATGGAGGAAAACGAGATGGTAAGGAAACTTGGAAGAGCCAGCAGAGAGATAGGATGAGAGTCAGGATCACAGAGTATTCATGGAATTCAAGGTGGGGACAGAGCACAGCTTATGTGGTACAAAGTGGTCAGAACACCTCAGGGCAGGTTGGCATTCTTGAAGTCATGTCAGTGCAGTGAAGGACTCAAGCAGGATTGTGGTGGATAGTACAGATGGAGACAGAAGCTCAGGTGTTAAGGGGAAGAAAAGTGGCAGAGGTATCCTTTAGAAGAACACCTCTGTTTTGAAAACATAATCATCTTCACTTATTTAATATTCTTCTCTCTCTGTTTGGCCTGGTGCTATAGATCTGCAGAGAGGTGCCTAGCACACCAAAGGAACGTGCCAAGGACCCCAGCTCTGCTTCACACACAAGGATTGCCGGTAAGATACAGTTTATTCCTCAATGATTTTTCTTACCAACATAGAAAAAATGTATGATATGAGCATCATATATAAACGAAGAAAACCTACTTAAAGACATCATGCATCTGTGGCTTATTATTCTACTTTTAATATGGGAAAAAGAATGTCATCTTTAAACTCAAGACCTATGAGGCTGGCTGGTGTGGGCAAGGCATCCACTCTCGTGGTGGGTGAGCCTGGCCCGTTTTGGGATGAGAGACACTTGATCCTCCCTGGGTCCTGTTGAAGGAAGGAGGAGTGACTAGGTGGGGAAGACCAGGATAAGTTTTCCAGATACATGAAGCTTTCCAGGACATCACATATGACCTGCCACTCTGACATGTGCTTGGTGTGCACAATTAGGCCATAATCATAACTGAAAACAGAAGGTTAAGATATCCTCGGGAGCAGGTGGGGGATGGGGAGTTTGAAGCGTTCTCTCTCCCAGGGAAGCTATGCACTGGCGAATACCGTTCCCTTAGATGTGGAGAAAGAAGTGTGTTTTCTCACAATTTCCATCATTCTTTGTCCAGATAAGATCACACTGTCTATAGCCACTGTCACCACTGCCTTGCCCGCACTCCTAACCATCTACTCTCCTTCTGTGAGTCACCTGGCCAACCCCAAATGCCACCTCCTCAGCTGCCCACCTTGTACAGGCTGCTGCTGCTACGTGTTCCTCCTCTCCCCAGCACCCCCACCTCCTACCTGCTGCCAACTCCTCTATTTACCGCTTTCACTTCTTTCTCTTCATCCTTTTCTTCCTCTTTCTCTCCCCCACCTCTAGTCTGAAAAAGTGACAAATGACGAGATTATTTGCTTTCTCTCTCTTTTAAATGTACTTTGATTGACCCATTGTAACTTTACATCATAAGGAGGTTCAGTGTGTTAGGAATGTCTGTGCACACAGCGCTTGGTGTGCTTCTGTTTGTGCTGCTTCCCCTCCCCCTTCCCCTCCCCTTCCCGTCCATGTCATTGAAATTGGAATTGATAATTTTGTTTATGTACCTAGCATTATTTGAACTGTTGCCTTCATCAGGGGTCTTCTCCCTCCTCCCTCCTCTAAACCCTCCGTCGCTCCATTGGAGTCTCTACTCCTATATCTGAAGTCCCTTTTGTTACTTAATGTCTCTTTAGCTTCCACATATGAGAGGAGATAGACATACAATGGAATTTTACTCAACTATGAAGAAGAACAAAATTATGTCATTTGCAGGAAAATGGATGAAACTAGAGAATATTATGCTAAGCGAGATTAACCCATCTTAGAAAGCAAACAGTTTTTTTTTTTTTTTTCTTGAAATTCCAGTGCTGGCCAAGTTTGTGTTCTTTGGGAGTTGTATTTCTTAGTGCTTTGCATAAGACATTTGTTGCCTTGCAGATAGGTGTTCAGCTCGACAACCATAGGGAAAAAAAAATTTGATGCGCTTTTATGAAGAAGCAATGGCTTATCTTACTTTCTTAACATCACTCTGACAAAAGAGCAAGGGAGTTTTGAATAAATATTTAGAAGTATAAGGAAGTCGACAGCAGAACTATATCTTTTGTTAGGTGTGCAGTTCAGTCTTCACAGACATTCCTCCCTGGGACAGATATGAGACCTGAAGGCACTCTGTGTCCCTCTCCTATACAGTGTTTTAATTTATTTCTTCTTCTTTTTTTGTGTGTGTGATACTGGGGATTGAACCCAGAGGCATTCTACCTTAGAGCTATACCCCAGCCCAGTTTTGTTTCTTATTTGGAAACAGCATCTCACTAGGTTGACAAGTCTCACTACTTGTCGAGGCTGTCCTTGAACCTGCGATCCTCCTGTCTCAGCCTCCCAAGTACTAGGATTACAAGGGTACACCACCAGACCCGGCTCTTTTTCTTTTTAAATGACATTAAAGTAAAGTTGATTATTTTAAAGTGAACAATTCAGTGTCATTTAGTACACTCGCAATATTGTGCAATCACCAACTCTTCCTTGTTCCACAATATTTCCTTCCCTCTGAAGTAAAGCCTCTGGCTGAGCAGTTCCTCCTCGTTCCTTCCCACTCTCTGGTCTGGACAACCACTGATCTGCATTCTGCTGCTGTGAATTTATCTGTTCTGGATACTTCATGTAAATGGAATCAGACCGTACTTTTGCTCATTTAGTGCAATATTTTTGAAATTCATTTATGCTGATTTCTTGTTGATTATACTCATCGTAAAGCTATGACTGTACATCTCAAATGAGCGTCAGGACTGACAGACACTTCCACAGGATTTTCTCCTGAGTACTCCTTGACACCCGTCTTTCTACTAATGACCTTAGCCCACTTTTAAAAGAAAATCATGCCTTTTTTCATTACAAGATTCTTTGTTTTCCCACCAGAGAATCATTATCTGACCTGCATTTATACTCATACCCTTCCTTCTGATGCAGAGCATGGGTTGTCTCCCTTTCTAAGACCAACCCTCCACTTGTGCTTTGCGTTACATCTTCACTTGGCTTTGTCCTTTCTCTCTCCTACTCTAACAGATAATTTTCACTATCCTGTATTTTGAGATGTGTAGCTCTAGTTTATCCAACCTGATGGATAGCATTCCATTGAATGGATATACTTCAATTTGCAGAATTCTCTAGCTATGTTTAACCGTCCCGTAACTGTAAACACTTGTTTAACTTTAGATGATTCAGTTAGTTCTTGGCCAATAAACTTGGCGTCATCTTCGGTTCTCTGGGTTTCGTACCCAATCCATCAGCAAGTTGTATCTGTTTTTGCCTGTTCCCAACTCCTTCCTTGGCCTTGAACACTCGTCTTTCATCTAGATTGATGGAATAGTCTCCCAACTCATTCTATTCTTGCTTTTCCACTTCTATAAACTATTCCTTTCATAGCGGCATTATAAACCTAAGTTTAATGGCAGCTCTCCTTTGCCGCCTTCTTTGAATCACTTCCATCTCCACAGTGAGTTCCAGCGTCTTCACTTGCTCCAAGAGAGCATGCGTGATTTGCCTACTGGCTGTCTCTAATCACATTTCTCATCACTCGTCCTTTGTTCTTTCTGCTTCAAACACACCAGTGTTCTGCTCTTTCAGACATTCCAAGGACATGTTCCTCTCTGCTCTTTGTGCTTACTCTTCCTTCTACTTTTTCTCCTCCAGTGCCCTTCTTGCAGATATTTCTGCATGTTTCAGACTCACTTCATTCAGTTCTTGCTCAGCCATCCCCTCCTCAAATAATCCTTTCCTGCTCACGTTACCTCAAATGCATCCTGCCTCTCATAATGCAGGTCAGTGCCAGCCACCGGAGTGGCCACTTCAGGAGGGCAGGGGCTCTGTCCTGCACACTCTCATATGCACAGCATCTAGAACTGTTCTTTGCACATAGTAGGTTCTTAATTGGTATTTGATGAATTGAAGAATGATTTTAAAAACTACAAAGAAAGCTATAGTGAGGGTTGAGCAGACTGATATGAGAAGTATTCTGGGGGTGTATACCTCGTGGTGGAATCGCTGGGTTGTAGGATATGGGTGACTTCTGCTTCACTAGCTGCTGCTACAGTGCTGTCCACCAGCTGAGTTGGAGGGTTCTCATTATTCTACACTGTTACAGGCAGCCCAACCCTTTGTCCTCAGGATGCCCTTACACTTAGAAATTACTGAGAACCCCCAAGGAACTTCTGTTTATCTGAGTGATAGCTATCAATATTTACCCCATTAGAAATTTCAGAATTATTTATTATTCGTTTTAAAAGAGCCATAGTACATTCTTTGTATGTTAGCAAAAATAATATTTTTATAACAGTAATATAAGAAAGTGTATTTTAGCTGGATGTGGTAGTGCACGCTTGTAATCCCTGCACTTGGGAGGCTGAGACAGGAGGATCTCAGGTTCCCAGCCAGCCTCAGCTACTCAGTGAGGCCCTCTGCAACTTAGTGAGACCCTGTTTCAAAATAAAGGATAAAAAATAGAGCTGGAGGTATAGCTCAGAGGTAGAATGCCCCAGGATTCAATCTCCAGTACTGCAAAAAAAAAAAAAAAAAGTCTTTTTTCAAAACAAAAATTAGAAAAGTGGCATTGTTTTTTGTTTTCAAAATCTCTTGAAACGCTAGCTTCATAGAAGACCCCTAGATCCTCATGTCTGCTTCACGTTTGTTCTGTGTGGTGTCGCATGTCATGTAGCCTCAGGTGAAGCACACTTAGGAAAGAATGCACAGGAGAGGCACATAATTTATGACGATGATGATGATGATGACGACGATGATGATAGTTTAGGTGTCCACATCCCTTAGAAAGAACGATAGGAAGCCAGAGATTCTTAGAGGTCACTTTGCTGACCCGTGACCTGCATGCTCAGAATATTTCATTTTCCTTTGTACTTTCTCAACTACAAATGAACATTTTTTCTTATTTATGTTAAGTGCTTTCTTGTTTTCTCTTTTATGGGTGTTCTGTTGATTCTTTTCAGAGTTTTATAAAAAGCATTTTGGTTACTAATTCTCTGCCTTTGATGTGCATAGCAAATACTTTCTCAGAACCAGAGTTTTGCCGAGTCACAGAGGCTGGCCTCGAACCTGCAATCGTTCTGTCTCAACTTCTGGATTACAGGCATGCACCACCCTGCCTGGTTCCTTTTCCCTTAATTTTTAAAAGGCTTTTAAAATCTCTATTATGCTCTTTTCATATTTCTTAAACATTGTGGTTTATTAATAACTTCCCTGAAGTCTTAAAAATGTTCCTTTGTAGCTGGGCATGGTGGCTCACGCTTGTAATCACAGCATTGTGAAGGCTGAGACCGGAGGATCCGGGTTCGCAGCCAACCTCAGCTACCTAGCCTACCTAGCGAGGCCCTCTGCAACTTAGTGAGAACCTGTTTCAAAATAAAGAATAAAGAAAAAAAAGACAGGGCTGGGGGCATAGATCCGAGGTATAATGCCCCTGAGTTCAATCCCCAGTATCGCAAAAAAAAAAAGTTTCTTTATATTTTCAGCTAAAAGTTTTGGTTTTGATATTTAGGTCCTTCCTCTACCAAGAATTAATTTTCCTATGGTACATGTGAGGTCAAAATCTGTCCTGCCGAGCCGGGCGTGGTGGCTCACGCTTGTAATCCCAGCATTTGGGAGGCTGAGACCGGAGGATCCGGGTTCGCGGCCATCCTCAGCTACCTAGTGAGGCACTCCGCAACTTCGTGAGACTCGGTTTCAAAATAAAGAATAAAAAATAGGGCTGGGGGTTTAGCTCAGAGGTAGAATGCCCCTGAGTTCAATCCCCGGTACTGCAAAAAAAAAAAAAAAAAAAAAAAAAAAAAAAAAACTGTCCTGCCATCTTCTCATTCCCGTCATAGGTCACCACTTGGCCAAACTGATTACTAAACAGTAGATTCTTCTGCACTGTACTCCGTGGCTTTTCTCTTCCATTGGCCGGTTTGAATGTATGACTTTATCATACAGGAAGATAATTATCATCAATTAAGGACAACAATCAGTACCTGGTAGGGCATAGCCCTCCTACAGACATACTTTTAAAAACAGATTTAGGTTCTTTTCTTTGTATTAATTTTACAATATATTTGTGCTGGAGATTGAACCCAGGGGCATTCTACCTTTGAGCTACACCCCCAGCCCTATTTTATTTTTATTTTGAAACAGGGTCTCTCTAGGTTAATGAGAATCTTACTACTTGCTGAGGCTGTCCTTGAACCTGCAATCCTCCTGTCTCAGCCTCCCAAGTACTGGGATTATAAGCGGGCACCACCATGCCGGGCTTTTGGTTTGTTTTGAAACAGTCTCACTAGGTTGCTGAGATTCTCATCACATTGCTGAGGCTGGTCTTGAACCTGCAATTCTCCTGTGTCAGCCTCCCAAGTATGGGGATTATAAGTGTACACCACCGTGCCTGGCTTACAACCATTCGAATCTATGATTTTGCCAATTACACACAAACCTGTGGGAATTTTGATTAGAATTGTACTGAATTTATACTTTGGCTGCATTTTTTAGAAAATTATTTAAGCCTTATCTAATATTCATCATATAGTAATGTAGATTCAATGTGAATTTAACCATTAATGTAACTACGTCTTCTATTGAAGCCAAAGAAAAATAGCATTCAATCTCCTCTCATTAAAAAAACAAACAAACAAAAAAAAACTAGCCGGGCGTGGTGGTGCACACTTGTAATTCCAGCATTCGGGAGGCTGAGACCGGAGGATCCGGGTTCGCCGCCAGCCTCAGCTACCTAGTGAGGCACTCCACAACTTAGTGAGACCCGGTTTCAAAATAAAGAATAAAAAATAGGGCTGGGGGTATAGCTCGGAGGTAGAACGCTGCTGAGTTCAACTCCTAGTTACCCCCCCCCCAAAAAAAAATAAACAAAAGAAAAGAAAAACATCCAATATTGGAGAAGACAAGAGTTTCTAACTTTAAAAGTCCTGGGAAAACAATCCCCCAAGAAAGATTTATGAATTTGATTGCTTCAAGTTTGTTAATATCTCTGTTAAAAAGAAAAAGAAATGAAAAAAGAAGAAACTCACACACATTTAAAAGATTTCCAAGATTTCCAGACTGGAGCATCATTTTCAATAATATGACAAGGATTTATTTTTTACATATATGTGGAGTTCATTCCAATTGATATGGAAGCAGAGAAAACCGTAATTATAAATCATACCCCATTCAGTTAGAAGGTAATAAAAAATTAAGTAAAAACAGTGGTGAAAGAAGTGTGTTTATCTGTTGAGACAGAACCTTGTCAGTGTAGATGCGGAATGTTGAGCAGTTCCATGTGTTGCTGTTAGAAACTTGAGTTTCCAGCTATTAAGGAAAGCCATTTGGCAGTGAGTATTAAGCACATAAATTTTTAAATATTTTCTGATCCAGTAATTCTGCTTTGGGGAATCATTGCTAAGGTGCTGACTGGAAATGGAGAGCGTATTATACACAAAAAGATACTGTTTGCAAGTTCTTTGTTAAAGACAAAAATTCAGATGAAAAAGTAGAGACCCTCAATAAACAAAGAAGTAGACTTAACCGAAGGGAATGGACGGGGGGTGGGGGAGAGAGCATACTAAGGCACATGATGTACTTACACAATTATATCAAGATCACTCACTGAACTGAACTTGAGAGGGAGGGAGGGCGAGGGAGCGGGGTGGGAATTGGGGAAAGGGTCAGATGAGAAATGTGTGCACATTTGTCTTTATCAATTTGTACCTAACAAAAATGTATAAATACAAAGCACGAATTATTACAATAAA